>BFEA01000252.1:826744-849987 GCA_003427395.1 Chara braunii
CCGAAGCAGCGCATAGTGGAGCGTGAGCATGGCGGGCGAGTGAGTGGGAGCCGGCAGCTGGCAATGTAATGAATGGCATGCCTCCTGTAAACCCACTACCACGAACCGGTGGAGTGGCAGGCTGTAGCGAGTCCGGAAAATTCCTCTCCTTTCTCTCTTCTTTTCTTTCTTCTCCCTTTTCTACTGAGCCGTGGCGTCGATTTTAATCCCTCGACGGGGGAGGGAGGCGATCTATAGCCGATTGGCACAACCACTGGGAAAGGTGGAAAGCCAGATGGCTTCATTAGTGAAGTCATGGATTTCGGGTACCTCTACAGCACAGGCAGTTTGCGGCAGCAGCAAGTCTTCGTCGAACACCTGCCACACGTCGAGGGTGGTTGCCCGGGAATATCGGCGCGCTGTGTCGTCCCTCCCTTTCGCGAACAAGGTGGTGAGGACCACCACTTGTCGTAATCCCGGCGCTTCCGGTCTGGGGGGAAGCGGATGGAAGCAATGTAGGGCGGAGTGTCCGCCGCATCGGGACGTAGTGCCATCAGGCGCGAGGCGGTCGAGGTGCGGAGTGCTGCGGGGGCGATTCATTACGGTGTGCGGCAACAAGGCGGGTGGTTGCAGCGAGTGCCGCCGCAGCAGCAACATCAGCATCAACAGTGTGGCTGGGACGACATGGTCGTTACTAGGAGCATCGCTACGGGGAGCACGCGGCACATCGCTCTTAAGTGTGCGACAGTGGGACTTGTTCTCAGTCGGAAGAACGAGGGTGCTTGTGGGAGGTGGGGCCAGCAGCAGCAGCTGCAACAGTTCGGACGCGGTGAGCGAGAACAGGTTGCGCTGCGAAAGTGCTGTTGTTGTGCGACCGCGGTGCGGCGGAAAAGACGGGAGCTGGGGTGCGGAGCGCCAGGATTCGTCGCCGTCGTCGTTATCGAGCCGGCGATTACATGTGGCGTCGTCGTCGGCGGGCGTCGTCGCTGCGCCGCAAAGCGCTCTAGAGGAGGGGTCACCGTCCTACGCCGGCGTGGAAGCAGTTCTCGTCGTCGAGTCTCCCGCCAAGGCGAAAACCATTCAGAAGTACTTGGGGGATTCTTTCATCGTCTTGCCCACGTTCGGGCACGTGCGTGAGGTCGCGAAGAGCGCAGATGCCATCCGCCCAGGGGATGGATTCGCCATTGATTGGGTGAACAAACCATGGAAGCATTTGAACGAGCTGCAGAAGTTGTTGGGGATGGTGGACAGGCTGGTCCTGGCCACGGACCCCGATCGGGAGGGCGAAGCCATATCTTGGCACGTCGTGGAGATGCTGAAGGCCTCGGGCGCCTTGCGCAGCGACCTGCAAATCCAGCGAGTGACTTTCTACGAGATCACCAAGCGGGCCGTGCTGGAGGCGGTGAAGAACCCCAGAGATGTCAGTCAAGAACTGGTGAGCGCGTATCTGGCGCGCTGCGCTCTCGACTACTTGATGGGTTATGGACTATCGCCCGTTCTATGGCGGAAAGTGCCGGGAAGCAAGTCAGCAGGTAGAGTGCAATCGGTGTCTCTGAGAATGGTGTGCGAGAGGGAGGAGGAGATCATGACCTTCGTGCCGCATGAGTACTGGACGGTCGAGGCGCTGGTAGAGAGCGGGGACGGTAGCGTGTTTCCCGCCAAACTGACCCACCTGCATGGGGAGAAGCTCGAACTCTCCGCCGGCGGCGCCGGCGGCGGCGGCGGAAGGAGAATAGCTTCTGAGGAGGAAGCAAAGGCGGCGGTGGAGCTGATCGCGGCCTCGGACCTGCGCGTGTCGAGTGTGAAGACACAGCAGGTGAGACGCAACCCACCCCCTCCTTATACTACGTCCACGCTGCAGCAGGATGCGTCGGCCAAGCTCGGCTTCAGCGCAACGAAGACGATTACCATCGCGCAGAAGCTCTACGAGGGGGTGAACATGGGCAAGGGCGAGAGTTCTGGGCTGGTCACTTACATTCGCACAGACGGAGTGCAAGTGTCGGCTGAAGCGGTGCAAGACATTCGTTCCTACCTGGAGGCGAAGTACGGGCCCGCCTACGTTCCTGAGAAGCCGAGGGTTTTCAAGATGAAGCTGAAGAACGCCCAGGAGGCCCACGAGGCCATTCGCCCCACGAACTTCGAGATGAACCCTTCTGCATTGGTCTCTGTCTTAGACAAGGACGCTTTAAAACTGTACACCATGATCTGGAAGAGAGCAGTGGCGTCGCAGGCCGAGGCTTCCCTCCACGAGCAAGTGGCAATCGATATCGACAGCGTGAAGGGCGGCGGCGGCGAGGTAGAGGCGAGACTCCGGGCAACTGGTTCCCGCCTCTTATTCCCAGGCTTTCTTGCCACGTACTCAGACCACGGAGGAGCTTCGAAGGAGGGGAAACAGTCTCCGGAGGAGGAGGAGGAGGTGCCCGAACTCAAGGAGGGAGAGAGTCTCTCTCAAAAGAAGGTCGATCCGATTCAGCACTTCACTCGTCCGCCGAATAGATTCACGGAAGGAACTCTTATCAGGAAACTCGAGGAGGCGGGCATTGGGCGGCCGTCCACCTACGCGACCATTATGAAGGTGCTGCGGACCAGGAATTACGTCAACGTGGAGCAGGGCAAGCTTGTCCCGACCTCGCGCGGATTGTTGGTATCGTCCTTCCTTTCGAACTACTTCCAGCGCTACGTGGATTACGGATTCACCGCCGCTCTGGAATCGCAGCTGGATGACGTGTCTGCAGGCCAGGTCGGCTACAGAGACGTGCTGTCCTCCTTCTGGACCCCTTTCGATGAGAATGTGAGCGAGACGATGAAGATCCCGCTCGCCGAAGTCTTAGGCAAGTTGGAAGAGGTTATGGACGATCTGCTGTTCAGGCCACCACCGCCGCCGGCGGCGGCTCTGTCGTCTGACGGTCCTGCCGATCGCGCTACAGATTCGTCGATCGCGGAGGAGGCGGGACAGTCCGTCGACGATCAACGGCGCAGGTGCCCAAAGTGCTCCGAAGGCAAGCTCATGCTTCGGCTAAGTACTTTTGGAGCCTTTCTCGGCTGCTCGAGGTATCCTGAATGCACGCACGTTGGCACGATCAAGGCCTTCACCGAGGGCGCCGAGTTTGAACAGAGGGTCCTGGGTGTCGATCCCCAATCAGGTCTTCAAGTGACTTGCCGGAAGGGTCCGTTTGGCTTTTACGTACAGCGATCTCGTTCTACTAGCCAAGACAAAGAAACACCGGCGGCGGCCGCCAAGGACGACCCCGCGGAATCGGACGACAAGGGCTTGGTCAAACGAGTGCCCCTGGGGAAGTTGTTCCGTCCAGAAGATATAACTCTGGAGGGGGCCCTGCTCCTCCTCGACTGCCCCCGGAAATTGGGAGAGAGCCCTGAAGATGGCTCAGCGGTGATGCTTTGCATCGGGAAGTACGGCTTATATGTGGAGAAGGGGGAGACGAAGGTGCGTGTCCCTCGAGAAACGGATCCTGTAAGCGTGACACTCGACGAGGCTCTTATGATCCTCAAGGCGAAAGACACCGCGGAGGCGAAGCTCGCTCGGAAGAGAGGTCGTCCGCGGAAAAAGTTGTTGAATCGATCGCTCAAAGGCGAAGAGGCGGGAGCGGGAGAGGAAGAGGAGGAAGAGGTGGACGGTGTGACGGGCCGACGCAAGAGGGGCAAACGCTTGAAGACCAGGCGCGTACGAACACCCAACCCGAGCGGAACCCCGAGGGTCACGGGTCTCACTAAGCCGCTACCCTTGTCACCGGCATTGTCCAGATTTCTTGGTGGGGAGACGATGATGTCGAGGGCAGATGTGATCAAACGAATCTGGGTGTACATCAAGGAAAAGCAATTGCAGGATACGAAGGATCTTAAGCTCGTGAAGTTCGATGCCACCTTGAAAACACTGTTTGGAGCAGACGAGAGCAACGCGTTTCATATTGCAAAGCTGCTGAAACCGCATTTTGTGCAGGAGGTGGTGGTCGATTCGTCTTCCTCCAGCCAGCAGCAGGTCGAGGAGGCGGAACAACTCATTCCATCAAGAAGTTAATACAATATCGAAGACATTAATGATGTGATGTGAGAGGGGAGAGCAGGAACGAAGAAGAAACTCCTGACAGGCCCGTTGTGAAGGTTTGCAGGTTAGTCGATTTTCAATAAGAGAAGACGAGACCCAGCGAATTTGTCATTTATTTTCAACATGAGTGAATGTTGGAGGCCAGCGCAGAGAGACTAACACGCGATCGATCGTCAGATAGGTAGATAGGTAGATAGATAGATAGATCGATGGTTGTGGAAGTGAAAAGTAGGGAGAGGGATAAGAGAGAAGGGAGAGGAGAGGGGTGATAGACACTTTTTTTGAGGGTGTATAAATGCTATTGTGATGGGTTACTTTCGGAGGGCAATCAAGCAATCCCGGTGGTTTTGAATTTTGCACAACCGTTGTTACTTCGTTTTTTGTTGTTTTGTAAACTCGCTAGGAGTTGATGCGAAAATCTGTAAGTGTCATGATGCATGTAGTCTTAGGTGTTGGCTGTATTGGTCCTTCTTTCAAGTCTCTCTGATTCCATCACACACACACACACACACACACACACACACACACACAGAGAGAGAGAGAGAGAGAGAGAGAGAGAGAGAGAGAGAGAGAGAGAGAGAGAGGCTCTCGGCAGATGTTATGTAGAGATGAGTGTTTGATGAGCAAGCGAGGCGTCTGGGTAAGCGCGACAGGAAGAAAAGGCTGGAAGGACGAAAACCTCAAGAAGGGAGTGAAGGCACCCGTGTCCAGCCGCGCACTCATCCATTTATATTATCAAATTAATGCCAATGCGAAAGATTCAGGTAAGAGAGAGAGAGAGAGAGAGAGAGAGAGAGAGAGAGAGAGAGAGAGAGAGAGAGAGAGAGAGAGAGCAGCTAGAGAGAGAGAGAGAGAGAGAGAGAGAGAGAGAGAGAGAGAGAGAGAGAGAGAGCTCGTCAGATCTTATGCAGAGATGAGAGTGTTGATGGGCAAGCGAGGCGGTCTGGAAAAGCGCGACAGGAAGAAAAGCCTGGAAGAACGAAAAGCTCAAGAAGGGGAGTGAAGGCATCCATTTCCAGCCGCGCACTCATCCGTTGATATGATCAAACTAATACCAATGCGAAAGCTTCAGGTACGAGGGCAAAGCGACTATTCCCCATTCAGTTTTAAACTGCAAACCCTCGCACTGGTAGCAAGGTACGCGGATCTATGAGTCAAGCCTAGAGTGCTCCTTTGACGTTGATCATCACAGAAACTCCATCTAAACATGGACTACCTCGACTGTCAGATTGCGTTTTTGTCGGCTGTTGGCAAACCAGGTGAAGTTCACGTTCCTGTTCCTGTTCCTGTTCCTGTATTTGTGACAAGGAATGCTTCGGATCAGTCAGGGGCTGTGCGCTAACCGGAAGCTGGTAGGTATTTTTTTTGTCTGCAGTCCGTCAAGGTTGGCCCTCGTGGACGGCAATGAAGTCTGTAGTGAGGGAGTCGATGCGCATTCGGCACACACAGTTGCTGGTCATTCGGTTCGGTTCTTCCCCCACTACATTTTCGGTATCCTCACTGGTAAGCGTCGCTAGGTTCAGGCTCCCCTCTCCTGCCTCCCTACCCCGCCCTTTTACCCTCTTTGGAGGGTTCTACAACTGGTTGCCTAAATCGATGGACTCGAAAGAGCACATAGCAGTACGAGTCCGTCAGCACTTGGTTGGGTAAGCCTGACTAAGCAGTCCTTGGCTGGGTTGACAGCTATCCACTTCGTACCCTTTGGAAATAAATTAAATTGTGCCCGAGGAACAGAAAGGTCTGGCCAGAGCGAGCAGAAGGGAAACATCTGATATCTATCTATCTATCTATCTATCGCTGTATTCCTTCAGAGGCCAGTTGCGGATCATCAGTAAAGTCAATCAAAGCTCAACAGGACGTATCTATGCTCTCTTCCAAGGGAAACATCCGATATCTATCTATCTATCTATCTATCTATCTATCTATCTATCTATATCTATCTATCTATCTATCGCTGTAGTCCTTCAGAGGGCTGTTGCGGATCATCAGTAAAGTCAACCAAAGCTCAACAGGAGGTGATCACCCGTCGCTCTCTTCCGAGGGAAACATCCAATATCTATCTATCTATGCTCTCTTCCAAGGGAAATGTCGGATATCTATCTATTTATCTATCTATTTATTTATCTATCTATCTATCTATCTATCTATCTATCTATCTATCTACCGCTTTAGTCCTTCAGAGGCCTGTTGCGAATCATCAGTGAAGTCAATCAAAGCTCAACAATCAAAGCTGAACAGGAGGTGATCAGCTGTCGCTCTCTTCCGAGCCCCATCCCATTGTGGGATTTGACGGTACCATGTTGGACCACTGCAGAAGAGGCGAGGCGTCCCGGTTGAAGCATACTTAGCGTGCGAATAGTCTTGCGTTCATTTGATCGATGGATTCAGACTTGCTGGTCGTTTATGGTCAAAGAGCCCATTGTTGGGCATCTTGAACTGTTAACGCAGTAGGCTTTTGACCCGTGATGGTCTATTGCAGTCATCTGACGGCATGTGATAGGCCTCTATTACAGTCTCTTGATGGTATATGATAGGCCTTATTATAGGCCTGTGGGGGTATATAAGAATAGACCTTCATTAGGGTAGTTATCATGTCTGACCCTTAGCATAGCTCAACTAAAAATACGCCTGAGCTGAATGAGACTCCTTTTGGGTGCCATCCCTGCTGACCCATTTCTTCTCCGACAGTAGGTTAGACTGCTCATTAACGGACCCAGGGGGCAGTTGTGGCCCCACTGCGATTGTTTTGTTTGTTTGTTTGCTTTTTTTTTTGTTTTGTTTTGGTTAAACCACTTGTACATTCGCCGAGTGGGAAAATAGCAGGCCTGGGGTGGGCCTCCGACCTTCTAGGAGACCGAGAAACGAAATGACGGCCGCAGATGAGATTTATCAACGGCAGCCGTTGCCGGGCCCGACCTCCCGCTTCCCTAATTTCCAAACACTGGCAGAGGTACTACCAATGGTAATGCTTTAAACCACTGCTACCCCCGCAGGCCTAAATTCGGCTTTGCTGGCCTTACAGACCGGGTTCTTAGGGGGGGCGGCGACCGGCAGGCGCAGGCGGGTTTGGTCAAAGGATTTTCAAGTGCCAACTTTGGCGATTTTTCACGCTCAGTAGAATTGACGAAAAAATCCGAAAATTTGAGATCCTGTAGATTAGGTTGTGATCTCTTCAGGAAAAATATATCAAAAAAATGAAAGAAAGAAAAAAAAGACCGCGAAATAAATGCCGTGCCATTCCGTTGTGTTTTCCATTTTTGCCACTCTACCACGTGTGGGCCAATGGGGAAGTAGCCCACGATTTTTTGCACTCAGAAGGATTGACTGAACAACTCTGAAAATTTGAGGGTCCGTAGATTTTGTAGTGATCTTTATAGGAAAAATATTTGAAAAATTAAAAAAAATCATTTTAACTGCGACATAAATTGCGGGGGCAATTTGATGCACTTTCCAATTTTGCCATTCAGCCAGTTCCCCCCACTGCGCTACCGGTAGCCCTCATGGACCTGTGCTACCGCTCTCCCCTAATTTATGACGGCGGGGGTAGTGGTGGTACAAAAGTCCAGGTTGTGGTAGAGGCTAGTGCCCGTTTTCCCTAATTTCCCAACGCTGTTGGAGGTACTAGTGCTTTAAGTCTAGGTTGTTGTAGAGGCTGGATACTAGGCATATGGGCATATGACATTCTCTTCAGTATTTGGCCATTTGATTATCCAGATGATCTATGTGGGCCCCATCCCACCCTTTTACTCTTATTATTGTCCCTGGTGCACCCGTACTCCCAAAATCCTACTGCAGTGTTTTACCATCCTGGGCATCATCCTCTTATCATCCGATGGGAGTGACCTGACCAGGCAGTCGTTGTAGGTATCAGGGCTAAGCAGAGGTCCTCACCTCCCTGCAGGAGTCCTGATTGAAGCATAGTCGGACGAGCCCTGTCTTATGGGCACTTCGAGCGCTAGGCATAGGCATTCTACTACAAGTCCCATAGGTGAACCCTTTCCTGTTGGAGGGACCCTAGCCTCTGTCATTAGTGAGTTCGCAGCCACCACCCATTTTTTCCTCACGTCGGTCATGCGTTTGACGTTTCGGCCTCGTTTTCTTGTGGAGACAAGTTTCGGACTGCAAGGCTGGGGCCGTGTACGAGTGGCTTAAGCAGTGCTAGTCTCCATCATCAGGACATACTAGGCCACCATCGGTTCGTTACTTCCGTCATGAACTAGGCGTACTACTATTCTGATCTTTCGTTCTTATTGATACGGGTAGCAGATAATCCCTCCCCTTGACACAGCCTCCACTGGAAGTTCCCCAATGATATCCTCTTTTTTCTTTTTTTTCCACGAACAACCCGAGTGGATGCTAGGGGTGCTGGTAAGAGCAGGCAGCACTAGTACTTCCCGGGAGGCTCCATCTATTGGTCAGGAGCAGCACCTGCTGGAAAGCGGGTCCAGTGTCCCTGAACATTTAAATTCCTCGTTTAAACAGAGATGGCAGTTGTGATGGCAGCCAGCCGAAGGACTCCTCTGCGGAAGCGAGATTTGGCAGGCAGCACTGTGCAGTGCGCAGTAGCCTGAGCTGCTTGCCTGCATGGCAGCCTACGTCTAGCCTAACCCTATTCATACCATACATTGTTCCTCGAATGCATATCTCAGTTCTTGTACTTCATGCTTTTGTTTGTTTGTCGCCCCTCCCCCCTATTCCATCTGTGGCCCTTGCCCCCCAAAGCAGAGCCCTAAGGTAACCAATTCTACATGATCAATCACTACGCAGTCCTGTCTGCATCCCCGCTCTTTTTTAACCAACCCCGTGATGAGCTTGAGGCGCTGGAAGGAGCATACACATCAAGATTCCTCGGAGGAGGCTCCATCTATTGGTGGGGAGCTCCACCTGCTATGGAAACGGGTGCAGCGTCCCTTTATACATTTATATATTGATAAACAGGGACCAATTAAAGCACGAGGGGGGATCACCGCTTCAGTCTGTCGACAGCACACCACTAATATTCAATGAGACGCTAGCTACTCCCCCCTTCATTCATTGTATGTTGGTCGATGTCGAGGGTGGCCACATTCATCCTCCTACCTTTGGAATCTAAACCCCTAAACCCTTAACCCTTCTTTGCCTCAGTGCAGAACCCTCACATTTTGTAGACTGTGACAGCTGCGACTTTGAGTGTACATATCAGTACATACCACCCCTGCTCGTTCTTGGATTGTTGATTGGATTGTCGATTGGATTGTTGATTGATGACAAGGGTGGCAATATCCGTGCACCTCCTTTAGGTATCCCAGCCCCTGAACCCTTGTGTCCCAGAGCACAGACCCATGTGCTCATACAGACTATGCTGCAGTGACATTGAGGCTTTGCTCCTTCTACAGTGACCTGTACTGTCCTTACTACCCCTGCTCGTTCTTGGAGCGTTGGTCGATTACAAGGGCGGCTGTATCCCACCTTCTCCTTTTGAAGTCTGAACCCCTAAGCCCTCGAAAAGCAGAGCGCTGAACCCTGTGCACACACAGGCTATATTGCAGTAAATCTGAGACGTTGCCCCTCCACCCTGTGAACCTTTTAATCTGTTGGGGCAGAAGCAGAAGCCGCAGAACCCTTGAACTGTAAGTCGTCTGTGTCTCCAGAGTGTTCTGCCACGACTTCGAGTATCCATGGTCGTGTGTATGCTTCGATTATAGCTTTTATATGGTCCGTGGCTGCCCTCTGATGACGTCATTGGTTGTTGCAGAGCAAAGTCCGCAGTCCCCATGCTTGTAGCTGCTCCCACTTCCATTTCTGCCGCCCTTCGCGTGCCGTTGTTTACTGCACACACTTTTCCATCCTCTCTGTGGGTTGGGAGCGCGGGGGTGCGAGGATCTATGGGACAGGTGTGGGGCTGGGGAATAAGTAAGAGAGGGGGGGTGCTACGAGGATGAAGTTAGTCGGAAGGTACGGGACCTGATATTCAGTAAGAGGCTTTCGTTGCCACGTGCTCTCTAAGTTTCTCCATGGTTTCCACAAGATGTCCGGTCTCACATCCAGTTCACTGAACTTACCTGAACAGGTATTGAACCTCGAACTTCATTCTTATCGTTAGTCATCGTAACCTACTGAGCCACAACATCTACTGATCTGTACCTGTGCTATGCTGAGCTGGAGTGAGGGATGTGTGCAATCACCAGAATAACGCCATGGACCAAGAACGTCAGGCAAACCTCTCATAGCCTAGACCCAACATACAGCAATCGTGGAGTAAACCCCTTGGGTGACACAGGCAGCGTCTGTAATTCGTACCCTTGGGTGACACAGGCAGCGTCTGTAATTCTTACCCTTGGGTGACACAGGCAGCGTCTGTAATTCTTACCGTGGGCCAACCTGATGGCCCCGCTATGGCTCCCCTTTTGAACCAACCCTTGCCAGCCTCTTTGAGTTGCAAGGCACTTTGTGTGCAAGGAACAAAAACAGAAAACAAAAACAAAACATAACAAAACATAACAGAACTGCGGTCAGGAACACCATCCCCACCCGATTGTTGTCCCAATGGCGAGCGGCGTCCCATGAGCTGTCCTGGAACAAAAGGACGGGCTCCTGCTTGCTGCCAACGCAAGAGGTCGGCAAGTTACCCTCGGGCCAAAGGCGGGTTCGGCATAGAAACTTGGGGGACAGTGGTGCTTTACACGGTGACTATGATAGCAGTGGGTGAAAAAAGCCCTGACAGTATTATTTTCAGGTCCTGGGTAACGAGTCCAAAACTGAAATTAGGGTTTCGGGGTCAAATTTTATGTTTTTTTATTATTATTTTGTTTGCCTGTTCTTTTTTTTTTTTTTTTTTTTTTTTAAAGGCTAATTTTTTAASCCCAACCAATTCAATTACCTGTCAAATCTGGACAGGATGGTCTTTCAGGCCTTTTTTATTGTCATTATAGTATTACGGGGAACCCCGTAGCAGCCATATCCGTGCTCAAGCCTCCAACGAGGGAAACATGCGGGAGCTGCACCCACCAGCAGGTGCGATACCTGCTACAGCAGGTGGGCGATACCGGCCAGGGGTCAGCCGGTAGCATCAGGACCGAGCTTCTTCGATGGGCCAGTCACTGTGCCTCCCCTCCGGTCCCCTCCCCCTATGAACATCAGCAGTCTCTGCTCAATGCCACTCGGGGGGACCAACGGCATATCTCTAGGTGGCGGGCGCCAAGCTTGCCCAGGAAGGTACACGAGGCCAACGGGGATTGAACCCAAGACCTCCCGAATGCCACTTGCGTGCCTTACCAACTGAGCTAGGCCGCTGGTTTTTTGCCTGTTCTTGTTTTGGTTCAATGTGCCAAATTTTGTGTCATTTGAAGAATTGGAATTTCCTCTGTTAAGATTTCTGAAATTTCTCAAGATTTCTAAAATTGAGATGTTGGCAAAATTTCATGAAAATGCACTTTTGCCTTGCTGTTTTATATGTTTTGTATTTTTTTTTTTTGGATTTTGTTTTGCAGTTAGTTAGTATGGTCTCCACTCTATGAATTGGTGGCAAGTTCGATTAAAATGACCCTTTGGTTTTCATATAAATGGCATGGCAAGTGGTCTGAAACTTAGGGTCTCCGTTACCTTCTCTCTCAGGCTGTGTAGGTGTGGTAGTAATATTGGTTTCAACCAGGCACAGAAAGGAAACCAAGAACTCGAGCTCATCTCACAGTGCAGTTGGACTATTGCAGAACAATTAGCAGGGTCATGGCTTTACCGGCCCCTTAGGTTGTTGTCCAAATAAGGTTTAGGTGCAGTGCAGGTGAGGAAGGAGAGAGGTAAGGCGGGAGGGAAGACGGCTCTTGGGGAGGAGAGAAGCCACATTAAAAAAAGAACTCTTCTGTGTGCTCCTGCTCTTCTTTTCCTAGGGGTTTGTGGTGGACTTCGGCATTTAACATACGTATGGGACTTGCAGTCCCCTTTCAATGTCTTCCAGCGCCATCTTCCTTTTCCTGGTGAACTTCTTGCTCGCTTTTCGCATGTCTCTTGTCCTTTCCGAGCAAACGGATGGCTTGCTCTCATCATCCCCTGATGGTTGACATGCAATGAATACTTGCCAACACACGCGTATGGCGTTGTAGTGCATTTATTGCTAAGAGAATAATGATGGTTTCGATTATGAACGCAAGCAAGCGGGGTCAACGCTACCCCAAAACCCAACCTGGGGGACACGTGGGTGCCGATTGCACAGTAAATCAGGGTGTTGTCCCTGGCTGCATACGTACAGAAGGTAAGGGATCGTGATGATGAGTAAGGGTGAGAGGGTGTCTCCTAGGGGACCAGTTCGGCAATACATCGTGATGATCAAATTGCGAGGAATGAGCCCTCGTGGGGCCCTTATCAGACATGCACATGTTCTGGGCTGTTGCCCCCAGCAAGCCCGTGCCCGCCCTAAGTGAAGGTGGGCCTGAATATTCACTAGAGGCCAAAATTTGACATTTTCCATATGTGGGTACTCAGACAGTTGCAGCATGCCAGCTGGTTACAGGGAAACGTGAGCCTCCAGGATGCACTGCGCAGTTGAGCCCAGGGCCGGGTGGTTGCGCCCTGGGCACACTCATTGTGAGGCGGACACATCACGCAGTGGCCGCATACGAATGAGAAAGCAGTATTGCCGTCACACAACTGTCGCGAGCCAATGAGAATGCGGCAAACACTGCCTGGACGTCGGCCTGGATGAGCCTAACCGAAAAAGGGCTCAGGCCCTTAACTGTAGAAGTGGGCATGGGCGCAGACACTGGTGCCCGACTGGAAGCTCCTGGAAACTTCCTCAGCCAGGTCCACGCAGCCAGGGTAAGGCTGCCGTTTCCATAAAGGAAAGTGTCCTGGGGGGAAGGCATTCAGGCCTTAGCAAGAGATGCGGACACGCTGCTGCGCTAGTGTCTGTGTTAGCTGGGTGGCCGAGCGCCCGCACGGGCGCTTAGGTGAGGGGCGCTGCAAGGGCAGCGGGGCGTACCACAGCCATAGCCGGGCTGCAGGGGCGAAGGCAGGTGATGGCGAAGGTGGTCTTCGGGTAGGAGGCGCATGAGGTGGGGGTCCAAGGGTGACGAGCGGAGGAGAGACAACGTACCTGTGGTCGGCCTTGGTGTTGATGTCACGTACATTGGTCTTCGACTTCAGAGTGACTCAGTTGCAGTAACGTAGATAGGCTAGATAGGCTGAGTAGGATAGGCTGGGCGCTGGGAGCCAGACAATGAAGAGCGACATTGGATACAATGTTAGTGTGACCAGAGAGTGGCCACGTTGACATTCAAGTTCATTGTATTGCTCTTAGTTGTACAGTATCTTGGTGCATTGAGCTCTCTGCTTGGTACATGACTATTTGTGCTACTGCGTGATTTTGCAACTTGGTTTTCTGTCTATCACTCTCTCTTATATTCCTTGCAATTTGGTATCGGAGCTGGTTTGATATCGCCGTTACCGGCACTGGCGACATTGTTACTTGGTGCGCTCACGAAGCTTCTACGCAGTGAGGATACATTGGCACTGGCATGATTGGGCAACACCCAGGTAAGAGGGGTGCGTCGGCGGAAGGCTGTGGCGACAGCAGGTGTATGTGGGATGATGAGAGCATGCTGATGTGCCATTTTGGCTGAGGTGGCACTGCATTGCATTGTGGGTTGTACCGAGGCTATGACCGGTCATGGAATGCACGTCGGCTCAATTGGTGAGAAATTTGTGGTCGGGGCCAGCTATCTTCAGGTACGTTGTTCCCTTACCTTATCTTCCCATCTCAATCTCTTCTTACTATGAGGAAGCGAGTTCTGGAGTCGTGAGCACTTTACCTTGAGAGTTAACATTCTTCTTGGTGGCGCATCTGGAAGGAGAGGGCGGTGCCTCTGAAGGGCCCTGGTCCAAGCACGGGTCACAGTCACCATGCCAGCCCTTGGGAGTAGAGCACGCATGCTTTGCTGCTTTGTCCTTTAAACCCTTCCTGCGCTGTAGAGGGAACGTGGACAGACCAGTCCTATGCAGACGTTTACCAGACAGTCTATAAATGATTTCTAGCAGATCTCTTCTGAATACTGGCTGTGATCGTCATCCTGTTTACGACGTTAAACCACCAGTACTTCCTTGAGTTGTGCCTGTTAACGCGCCACGATTTTAGGAAACATGCGGGCTTCTACAAAAGCGCCCAAATTCATCAAACTAAAAACGTTTTTACTCTTTTTTTTTTCCGCGGCCGATAGTTGGGCAAAGTACTGGTGGTTGAAAATAATTCTTGAGGACCTTGGCGACTGTCCTTAAACTGCCTTTTGATCAGCCAGATCAGTCAGATGTAAGGCTCGTTGCATGCGAGGATAAATAACAGGCAGTGCTGGTCATAAGCGGGGGTTCATGGGGCTCAGGGTTGGGCCGTTGTGCACACGTCAGACATCACTACTTGATGATGCAGTCAGGATCGTTTGATAGTGGGGAAGGGAAGGTTCCAATTGGTGCTCGTACAACAGACACAATTATTCTCATTTCTACATGAACATGTACAAGTCATTTACTTTTACTTTTGACTAGTAAGGTGGACATATTGCTAACAGCTAACAAACAGCATCGGACTTAAATTGTAGTAACCTACCGTAGCCAGTTCAAGTCTAACGCTGTTGAGGGAGAACTGATCAAAGTAGGAATAAATCATTTGTTCGGTTTGTGTTAATGCTGTTGACATCACTTGAATGATAACCTGGTTGACTTATTAAATATTTATATTTTATTTATATTTCTTAACTTGGTCAGACACATGTTGTGGTAGGGCCCAACGAGGGCAGTAGTGCAGATAGTGATTTGCCTAGTCGATGAGCGGTGCAAACACGGTGGGACACACGTGGACTTCCGGTATCGATTCAAGTCTTGCTCCTAGGGGACGAGAGGAGGTTCCAGGCCGAAGCAAGGACCTGACATTTGCAGATCGTCAGGGAGGCAGCAACAGATGCAGATCAAACGTTAGCAGCAACAACAATTAACGCAGTAGCAATGGCTACATCTGTAGCGACCTCCCACGGTCAGCGGAGCCATGTTCTTTGTCTCATCTAGTGGGACGAATGCAGGACCCTCCACCAGTCAGATGACCACCTCCGCCCACTAGAGAGGAGTTAGAACTCCAACAGGTAGAGTTACTCCACCTACATTTAAAGAAGCAACTCAGGGATGGTACCAGTAGAGAAAATCAGATTAAGAATCGTAAGGCTGGACTAAAGAGTAGGGAGGCAGATAAGGTTGCATTAGGTTTTTGTATAATCCGTGACAAAGTAATTCCGATTGGCGATCGGCGCTAGCACCTAGCAACCCACGGATGACAGGGCCCATCCGCTAGGACACGCGCAAACCTGTAAAAGGAAGCCGCATCGGCTGCCCATCGCCCCGGGGATTCAGCAGCGCCGCCCCCGATTTTCATTAGCTGAAGTGGCAAGGGCCACATGGTAAACATGTGATGCAGTGAAGCCAACGTACCAATCAGAAGGAGCAATTGGTGAGCAAGGACAAAACAAACACGATCGAGAGACTGTAACCTTCAACAACAACGAGGGTGACAAGATAGTTAAAGACAGTGATAAAAAAACTAAGGACAGTGCAGACACGATCGACTGATACTCGTGGAAGGTAGGACAAGCTGGAAGGAGGATTGGAGGAACAAATCAAGGAGAGATGGGAGGAGGGAGAACACGACAACCGTTGTCGAGAGGGCGTTGTCGAGCGCATCGGCTCTTGCCTTTTTCACAGAGTAAGGGAGCCCACCCGACCATGTCACGCAGGAGTTAAATAAAACAAAAACTCATAGACAACTTGGGAACGATATATAACGACCCCATGAACCACCGAAATGGTAGCGGTTGCATCACTCCTTCGCCACTCTAGCCGGGTGCGCCAGCTGTACATCCCACGGTCCCTTATGACTGGATAGGTTTCCGCGGGGCACATTTTGCCTTCCCAGAGGAGCTGTCACCACCCTCAGGGGCGTATCCCTACCGAGCTACTGACCTATGTGCGAAAGCTTTAACATGCGATTGCGAAGGTAGGCCAACCGATGACATTTGCTCATTCGCTGGAATATAGATACACTTGGTTAACGCCAAGTGGACCCGAACATTGTCCGTTCCCCAGGGCGTTGATCTTCTAGGTACGAAACAAAGGTTGGTCGACTAGGAAGGTCTTAACCAAACGTGAAACCCATAAAGTAATCCTAGTCCCTTTATTTTTTTCTCTGATCACAAAATAAAGTCAATACATCGTATATCCAATCACGCAAAATAATATTTCGACTTGATAAGATGATCTGCCGAAAATATTTTTCCCAGCTTATATGACTGAAGAGACTTATACCGCCGCTTCCAAGACGGAAGTTCGTTTATTGACAAAAAAATAAGAATGGATAACCTAATATTTGACTTGTAGGTTGACCTATTAACGCACCTATTAAACCCTGCCAGGAATGACTTCTGCAAATAAATTTCGTTGCTACCATGCAAATCAACAAATGATCTGTCTCCTGGCAAAGTTTGAACTCTCAAGTTAACCTCATTTTCGTAACACATGCTATTGCTCGGAAACAAGGTACTTTCTAACGAATAATTTTTTATTGATTGCTTTTATATTCTCGAGCAGTAATTACTCTTCCCGTTTTTTCAAATGATGGAGTATTTATCTGCATCATCATGTTACTCAAAGGAAAACCGCAATCTTTTATCATTTCACAAAGATTGTACTACTTCAACTGCCTTCATATAAAGTAAGGTAATCCTTGATATGCGAAGATTAAAAACAGTTCAATGCCTATCTAAAATCCTGACATTTTTCCAACTTTTGGTTCGTAGCAGATTTCGTATGTCCTGATAAAATATTTCTCACGTATGACATACGTCTTACCCCTCAATGCTTAAACATGATAGTAAGATCTTTGGGATCATCTGGATACTCTCCATTCAGTTGGATCTATTTGTTTTTTTTTTTTTTTTTTTTTTAATTATTATTATCCTTGTCGAGGTGTATAACCACGACTCTAACGTAAGGACAATCTCGACGTGGTCCTTGCATGTCTTAACAATGCGCGTCTAGCCAAGATAAAGATGTCGGCCCTCCCGGACCTCAACTTCAATCTGGTCGAGTCGTGCAAGCTCCTCACTATCAAAGTCAAGGTACTAATGTGTCCGCCCCGCACGAGCCGAACCGTCCTTGTACCATAGAGGAAAGTCGTTCACGAGGCTAATCTCCAAACTATGGCGCGAACCGGCTGCCGCATCCGGAAGAGGTACCTAGTCGCAGTGTCCCTAATCCGAACAACTAGTCGTGTTTTGTTAAAGCCCAACCGGATCTATCTAATCATGTTTGCTCCCCATGCTTTCTCATCCCAGCGCCAGTAGAGACCCAAAAAACTGCCTTTGCTTTTGGTGTTCCTTCTCCGCCCAATCAGCACTAATTCAGGGGTGCCTACCTCGTAGGATGATGTGGTGGATAAATCCACTAGGGCTATGCGGCAACCGGTGTTCAGATACAGGTAAAAACCATATATATGTAACCACGGGATGTAAGCAACTTAGGTTGCGACATGGAGACCCTATAGTAGCTGGGGAGGGAAATCAACCCTTACAGGTAGCGAAGAGGGTCGGTAGAATTCCGCTGACGAACAAGAGCCTTCCTCCGGATAGAGAATTCAAAATTTCGTTTTGATGCTGCAATAACATAAAAACATAAACTTTGAAGTTCGAATGCTAAATACATGACAATCAACTCATAAGATGAGATCATGAAAAACATACTACAAGTAGAGAGTAGAATTAACACCATAGATTTAAGAGCATTCAAAGTTTTTTGTTTGAAATAATCGAAACACATCAAAATGGTGCTGGCAGTACCAAACAATAGAAAGGTTTTACAAAAATATGTCAAATTATCTATGATTAGATTTTTTCAGATAGGGTTCAACACTCATAATGACTCGAGAAAGACATTGTAGATTGTTCGTGCAATGAAAATATAAAGTATACCCATGAAATTCATCCGGAAGTCGAACCATGTTGGCACAAACATCCGCGCGTGAGTCAGAAAAAAATTGTTGTCTGTCTCTCAGCAAACCAATAAAACCAAGGCAACAAGTGGGCGAATCATCCTGAGCAAACAAAAGTTGTTTCGCACGCCGAATCAACTCCTCTTTCAATGTGTCGGGAATCAACAAATATTTTGCCGAAGTGAAATTCTGCCGACAGTTGACCGTCTACATCTTCGAAAGAAACGTTAGTCTAAGAGACAATCTCCAATCTCATACGCCTCATCATTAAATGCGACAACAAAAAATTTTTTCGAGCGAAAGAGGCTAAATCTATTCACTCGAATCCGTCTCACATGATAGAGACTCGGAGGACCGAAAGAACTTTATCGATCATTCAACCATAGCAATATGTGAAGGAAAATCCTCTTAATTTGAGGGATATCCTCTTTAATTGGATTCGCATCATGGACTATGACAAAATTTATATTTACCGAAATCTCGTAACGGATTAGGAGGCGCAAAAACATATCGCATAATATGTCATTCTTGCTTTGTCATGAAAATATAACTTCGTCGAGGGTTCCTCGCGCTTCCATCCCAAAATCGCGGCTCGTCTCGCTCCAAAAAGACTCCGTGCAGGTTGTAAACCAATCGCCCTTTCTATATCATACCGGCGCGTAACCGTGTCGACACTGTTATCCAATCTATTGCCGCCTCGCGTGTAAGAAACAATCGAATAATCACCGCTCCTGTAGACATCTAAACGACAAAGTAATAACTTTGTCAATATAAATTTATATGCACTAATCTCTTACTCCAACTCCCTTTTCCCTTGGGCCACATTTTTGTGTCACAGTCCGACCACGAAGGTGGTACCTACCTGCATTCCATCCAATATTAGTAGGTACATGAACTGAGTTTCTTTTGGCACTAGTTCCCCGTATGTCGGTGGTTGGAGACACCCAAAAGGGAGCTAATTTCAGTCTTCCCACACTTGAAAAGATAAAAAAATGACTACCCTTAGCTACGGAACACCCTACCCTCTAGAAAGTGGTCTGGAATACCCCTTCTCCTCGCCCGAACACATTGTTCAAATCTTAAAAGTTGGGCGGGATCCACGACAATAAAGGATGGTATTCCCCCGTTGAACGGTTCACTCTGGGTCAATAACAGGGTCGGCTCCTAAAGCAACGAACCCCTGCTCCAAATGCTTCCTAGAGAGAAGTCTCAATTTCTAGGTGTAATCATTTTCCTAAACTTTTCACTGGGGTTCGACTTGGACGGAAAAAAAAAGGTTAGAAAAGAAATTTGAGACTCTTTTGGACGAGCAGAGAAAGAAAGGTCGTTCGGGATAGAACGAGATATTCATTGGGAAAATCTCAATTTTATTTATTTTTAGTTTTTTTCTTCATCCGAAATTTTTTCCTTTCGGTACCCAATAACCTTTTCCTTTTTCAATGTGTTGTTCTTTATGACATGCAGATAGGTATGGAGTCGAAGAGAGAGAAGCTTTCTCGTCATTTTTTTTATCAGACTCAATGCAAGTTTTTCTCACATACATCCTTTTACCTACCTGCACAACACAAAATCATACATATGCCAACCAAGTCACCCCGCCTTTCCCAGATGCATGAGTCACACACTTTACTCTACCTTTCCCTGAATGCAAAGCAAAGTTATGCAAGGTGTAGGTTCACGCAGGTGTGCAAAGGGAACTGAGTCACAACTGACCTTGAGTGAGGTTGACGATGACTCACTCACGAAAGCCAAGTATTTTTCCCAAAAGAAAACCAACCTCATAACTCAAAAGTAGCGGCTGTCCACAAAAGAAAAAAAAAAAAAAAAAAAAAAAAGTCCTCAAGCGTCACCACGGACACAGGCGCCACTCATAAGAACCGAGGCGAGAGAGCCCTTGAGAAAAGTACTCTCATTTACACGTCCCGCGTGGTTTCACCACAATCTGACCTTGAGTGAGGTTGACGATGACTCACTCACAAAAGCCAAGTATTTTTCCCAAAAGAAAACCGACCTCATAACTCAAAAGTAGCGGCTGTCCACAAAAGGAAAAAAAAAAAAAAAGTACTCTCATTTACAAGTCCCGCGTGGTTTCACCACAAACTGACCTCATAACTCAAAAGTACTCTCATTTACAAGTCCCGCGTGGTTTCACCACAAACTCAATGATACCTCATCCACTGAGAATAGTTTCACCCCAATCCCAAATCCTATTTCTTCCAATCACCACGTCTGACCTCCAATGTCCGCCACAATACGCGTCACAACCTCAATTCTAACTCACTTGGTCCCAAATTGGGTCCCAAGTGATTCCACGTTGCCGCCGCACACCAAATGATTCTCCAAAAAAAATAACCTGGATCGCGACACTTGTTCAAAATTAGCAGCACCTCCGGCGTCAATGCCGTAGTGCGAACACCCAATCGGCCTCGCCGCCAAATACTGTGCCGCAAAAAATGTCTATGTCGCAGCCCCAATACACCGTCGGCAAAACCCACCAGCCTCGCCTCGCAATTTCGGTAGCACCTCCCTTTAAAATGCCGCCGAATACACCATGTCTCGGTCACTTTCTGCAGTAAAGAAAAATCTCTCGCTGCGCCACATAGAAATTTTAGCAGCACATTCCCTCAAAATCACTACGGCGCAACCTCCTCACTTAGTGCCATTTACTACCAAGCAGGTTGTCAGACAACACTTCCCTGTCGTGGGCCTCTTGTCGCACGATCCGAGTCTGTCGCAGCCTTCTTGCGGCTGCAACTAACATACAGCAGCCACAACACAAGCACAAGGGTGGCGCAAGGAGTTCCCAACCTCTAGTTGTGGCTGCCTTCACCTCTCTCAATCCATTGCAGACCTCCACTTCTCCTCCAACAACAACTCCCTTCCTCCTCCAGCATCATCTCCGCACAGTAGCAACCAACCACTATTCACTCGAGTGAATGTCCCAACAACACTGCCACATTTGTGAGGCTGCTGGGTAGGAGGCTGGCTTTTATAGTTGCTGAAGGGAGCTGCCCAACACTTCTTTACCCCAGGCGAATTCACGAGTTCAAGTTGAACCATGGATTTGAGCCGAATCGATGACTTAGTGTGGATCAGCCTGGGCCACACACTTACGCAGGCAGTTACTCTTAACCTACGTTACCGAATGTACACGTATGGGGCCTTTCCGTACGAAACGTACAAATAATATATGTACGGGAACCTGTACGCCCCCGTACGAACCGTACAAAAAAAAAACAAAAAAAAACAAAGTCATCCAAAAAATCCGAAAAAAACATATGTGATGTAACATCCTAAAAAAGAAACATTTGTCTGAGCACCATCTGCATATTCTTATTAGAATTGGAGATAAAAAATAAAAACAGTCGTACGGGGCCTTGAGTACGAGTAGCGTACAAGAAATGAGTACAACTCGTACTTGTACGGGGGTGAGTACAAGTCGCAACGTAGCTTTTAACTGCCTGTATTTTATTTTTCTTTCTTTTACCTAAGCTATCTCGTAATTCTTGCCATTTTCAAAACACTTTTCCAGTTCTTTTTTTGACTATTTTTTGAAGAGCTGTGACTCTTCAAAGTCCAACGTACCGGGCACATATTTGAGTACAAGTACGTTGCGGGCAGACCGAACTTAGCCATTTTTCAAAATGGCTGTTCGGTTTGCATGGTTCTGGCCTTAGAAGTCGCACTCATGCCTAAACAAGTGCAGTTAGGCGTAATCGCAGTCGTCTCCTTTCTTTATTTATTTATTTTTACCTTTTCGTTTTCTTTGGAAGGAACAACTCGTTTTATTCGCAACGAGTTGTCTCCCTTTCCTACGCAGTCCTTTCACAATGTCGAACTAGAGTTTAGCTCAGCAGGGTCTTCTTTCCCCTGCCTTGCGTTTGTATCTGGTGCAAGATAGGCGTCTGATATAGGCGCGCGGCCCAAGAGAGCTGCCCGTTTCCAAAAACAGACGGGTGCTCTCTGGTTGGCTTCCCTCTCTCTCTCTCTCTTTGAATCCCGAAAGTCTCGACCGTTGTTAGCGGTCAGCTAGCTGCCGTGACCGCCCTACAAGAGAGAGGCCACTAAAGGCCCGACACCTCAAAAAAGTTTGTTCGTCCACCAGAAAACGACCAATCGCACCTCGCAAACTGAAACCTCCCGAGGCACATGCAGAGAGTCGCCAAAACCCACACCCGGACGTAGCCGCATTGTCACGGCAAGTTCATTCAACTTTGCTCATCCTAGTGATGGCAAGTCATTCGTTTCGTTGAACGAA
Organism: Chara braunii; assembly: GCA_003427395.1. Lineage (NCBI taxonomy): Eukaryota > Viridiplantae > Streptophyta > Charophyceae > Charales > Characeae > Chara > Chara braunii. Next base: position 849,038 of record BFEA01000252.1, read on the forward strand.
CGGGCATGACTTATGAAAAGAACAAACAAATCTAAAATAAAATCTAAGAAAATATAGAGAAGAAAAGGAAAAAAACTTACAAAAAAAAAGAGGAAAACGGCAGCCCGTGAATACGGGCGCCGTCTACAACTGATGGGGCGTTCAAGTCCCCATCAGTTCCCTTTTCGCCAACTGGCGCTTCGTCCGTTTCTTAGTACAAAGTTTTTTTTTTTTTTATGTGTCCCCATCTCGTGGCTTTTCAACCACGCACTCTGTGATGCTGACTTTTGCTCAAGTCCTTAAGAAATATATACATATATATATATACGATATATATGCAGGGTCACCAGCCCGTATGTACGGAGGTCCCCGGGCAGACCTCCGAACGTATGGGCATTCGGGGTCCCGTACGGGGTCCGAACTTGACAACGTTCGACCCCCGCCAATAATTATTTCGGGGCCTAAAAATATTTTTTTTTTCTGAATTGTTTTTTGTGAGTTCTCTGTGACATGAGGTACATGCCTATAAATTTTCAAGACATTTGGCTTAGCCAAATAAGAATTAAAAACCGCCAAAGATGGCGGTCTCAAAACGTGCTCGGCCAAGTTTTTTTTCACTTTTTACTTTTGTTTTCACTTTAGTTTAGGGTCTAAACAATTTTATTATTTTTTGAAATTGTTTTAGTGGATTTTGGGTTATGTGAAGTACACATTTTTAAATTTTCAGGGTATTTAGCAATGCCAAAAAAAAAAGAAAAATCTCTAAAGATGGCGGTGTCGAAAACGTGCTCGTGCATTCGTTAAATTTAATTTATTTATTTTTTTAGTAGTAGTATTTGTTTTTCGTATTTTATGTTTATTTCAAAATTGGTAAGGAATTTGGATGTAATGGTCAGACAAATCTTGCGTAATTTATTTTTCTTCATAACATATTATTTTTTTTAATTTTTTTGATGATTTTTTTTTTTTTT
>BFEA01000252.1:855558-867963 GCA_003427395.1 Chara braunii
GGCCCCAAAATAATTTTTGGCGGTGGCCGAATGCCGCCGGGTTCGGACCTCGTACGGGACCCCGAATGGCCGTACGGAGGTCTGCCCGGGGACATCTGTACGTACGGGCTGGTGACCCTGTATATGATGAGTCGGTGAAACTCTGACGAAACAGTTTGTCACAACCCCTCTTTTGTTGTCCTCTTCTCTCTCTCTGCCTACGGTTTTCCAGGCAGTTCTGTTTGTGACGATATATATACATGTTTACCGGGCAGTTCTGTATATATATCGTCACAAACAGAACTGCCCGGTAAACCGTAGGCAGAGAGAGAGAAGAGGACAACAAACGAGGGGCTGTGATATATATATATATATATAACGATATATATCAAAAAAATATGAAAAAAAAATATGTTGTGCAAAATAATGATGCAAACCAGGGTTGCCGCCGTTCGGGACGGGCCGAACGCCCGAACCCGAACGCCTGAACGTATGGGACCCGTTCGGAAGCCGTTCGGCTGTTCATGCCGAACAAAAAAAAAAAAAAAAAAAAAAAAAAAAAAAAAAAAAAAAAAAACTTTCGAAAAAAACTATCTTATGGAGAAAAATAAACTAAACAACATTTGCCTGGGCACTACATCCAAATTCTTTACCAAATTTTAATTAAATATCAAATACAGAAAATAAACACTATGATAAAAATAAGAAAAAATAAAAAGAGAATTGAAACGAGTGAGTGTGCCAGCACCTTTTCGACACCACCATCTTTGCCAATTTTTAATTATTTTTTGGCATTGACAAATGCCCCGAAATTTTACAGGTATGTAGTTTACATAATCAATAACTCATTAAAAGTTTTTTAAAAAATAATATTTTTTTATAGGCCCTGAAATAAAGTGAAAACAAAAAGTTAAAAGTTAAAAAAAACAAATAGTGAATGGGCGAGCACGTTTTGACACCCCCATCTTTGACGATTTTTAATGATTTTTGGGCTTAGCTGAATGACTTCCAATTTTATAGGCGTGTAGGTTACGTCATAAAGAACTCACAAAAACAAATTGAAAAACAAAACCTTATTTTTAGGCCCCAAAATGTTTTTTGGCGGGGGCCGAACCTGGAGGTGTTCGGTCCCCGAACGGGACCCCGAACGCCTGAACATTCAGGGGCCAGCCCGGGGGCCCCCGAACGTTCGGTCAGGTAACCCTGATGCAAACAATATTTGTGTGGGAGTCATACCCAAATTCTAAACCGAGCTCGATTTAAACCACCAGTCCCTGGCCCAGCAATCGAGTCCGAGCCTCGGTCGACCGGTACGCCTAACTGTGCTGAGGTTCGGACTAACGGGCGCAGGCATCCCGAACGTCGGAGTGAAACGAACGAAAAAAAAGGAAAAAAAACAAAAAAATAAAACGAAAAAAAGTATGGCACTGTATATTCCCACGCTATAGCGCCACATTCATTTGATTTTGCTCATCCTATGGAGGGCGCAGTACCATGAGGCCAGCCGCGACGAGAGAGAGAGAGAGAGAAAGAGAGAGAGAGGCGGCGACCTGCACGGAGGGTCGCGGCGAACTCGCCGCCTCTCTCTCTCTCTCTCACACACACACACACACACACCCACACAAGAACAAGTATGCCAGTGTGTATTCCCACGCTATAGTGCCAGATTAATTCGATTTGGTCATCCTAGCAAGGGCGCTGTACCATGAGGCCAGCCTCGACGGGAGAGAGAGACGGAGAGAGAAAGAGAGGCGGCGAGGTCGCCGCCCCTCTCTCTCTTTCTCTCACACACACACACACACGCACACACACACACACTCACACAAAAACAAGTAAGGCAGTAAATATTCCCACGCTATAGTGCAAGATTCATTCGATTTTGCTCATCCTAGCAAGGGCGCAGTACCATGAGGCCAGCCACGACGAGAGAGAGAGAGAGAGAGAGAGAGACAGAGAGAGAGAGAGAGACAGAGACGGCCACCTCGCCGCCCCTCTCTTTCTCTCTCTCACACACACTCACACACTCACACAAAAGCAAGTAAGGCAATGTATATTCCCACGCTATAGCGCCAGGTTCATTCGATTTTGCTCATGGGCGCAATACCATGAGGCCAGCCTCGACGAGAGAGAGAGAGAGAGAAAGAGAGAGAGAGAGAGAGAGAGAGAGAGAGAGAGAGAGAGAGAGAGAAAGAGAGAGAGAGAGTGGCGGCGACCTGCACAGAGGGTCGCGGCGAAATCGCCGCCCCTCTCTCTCTCTCCCACGCGACTTCAACTTTTTGTCCGTTCGTTTTTTTTTTCGTTTGTGGATTTGTTTTTGTTTTTCCCTTCTTTCTTTTTTTTTTGTTTTCTCAAGTGTGTCCTTCCTACTTCCTACGGAAGCGGAGCCCGACCTTCACGCAGCGACCGGGCCTTCCCTTGGCCGACCCCCCTAGGACTGCGGCACGTATACGGGAGTGCCGGCGGCCAATAGCTGAGCGAGGTACTGGTGGTTTAAAAATAAAAAACCTTAACAAATTTAAAAAATATTTTTAAATAGTTTTTTAATTATTATGATCAGGGTCACCAGCCCGTACGTACAGAGGTCCCCGGGCAGACCTCCGTACGTACGGGCGTTCGGGGTCCCGTACGGGGTCCGAACCCGACGACGTTCGGCCCCCGCCAAAAATTATTTCAGGGCCTAAAAATAATTATTTTTTTCTGAAATTTTAGTTTTGTGAGTTCTCTATGAAGTGAGATACATGCCTGTAAATTTTCAAGTCATTTGGCTAAGCTCAATAAGAATTAAAAATCGCGAAAGATGGCCGTGTCAAAACGTGCTCGCTTACGTATTTTTTCACTTTTTACTTTTTTGTTTTCACTTTAGTTTAGGGTCTAAACAATTTTTTTATTTTTTGAAACTTTTTTAGTGGGTTTTGTATAATGTGAAGTACACATCTGTAAATTTTCAGGGTATTTAGCTATGCCAAAATCAAATGAAAAATCGCCAAAGATGGCGGTGTCGAAAACATGCTTGCGCACTTACTAAATTTAATTCTCTTTTTATTTTTATTTATTTTTATTATTAGTATTTGTTTTTCGTATTTTATTTTTATTTCAAATTTGGTAACGAATTCGGATGTAATGCTTAGGAAAATCTTGTTTAATTTATTTTTCTCCATAACATACCTTTTTTCTGATTTTTTTGGTGATTTTTTTTTTTTTTTTTTTTTTGGGTCCGCGTTCGGCCCGAACGACCGAACGCATCCCCAAGGAGTCCCATACGTACGGGCGTTCGGCCCGTCCCGAACGCCGGTTACCCTGTATATATATATATATACATACATGGATGTTTTGCTGGCTTATGATGGGGTGTGAACTGACAGTCTGTAGAGTTTTCCATCTGGTGTGGGTGAGTATTTTGGTTAAGCAAATCTTGTTTAATTTATTTTTCTTCATAACATATCATTTTTTCAGATTTTTTTTATGACTTTTTTTTTTTTTTTTTTTTTTTGGGTCCGCGTTCGGCCCAAACGGCCGAACGCATCCCCAAGGGGTCCTATACGTTCGGGCGTTCGGCCCGTCCCGAACGCCGGTTACCCTAATTATGATAATATCACCTTTGCTTTAGTTTTTAATTTCTTACTCGAGTTTGGTTGGGAATTCGGGGATGACTCCAAGGCAAAAGTTGTTTGTATCATGTTTCTGCATAACATATATTTGTTATAGAAGTTTGTTTTTATTTTTGTGTGTTTTTTTCCTAGTTGTTTTAAATTATTTCAATTTGTTTGTTTTTTGTGTCTTTGATTCTTAACTCGAGTTTGGTACAAAATTTCGAGATGTGTTTTTTGTGTCTTTGATTCTTAACTCGAGTTTGGTACAAAATTTCGAGATGAGTCTCGGGCAAACGTTGTCTGAAATATCATTTTGCATAACATACTTTTTTTTCAGATTTTTTCGAGGACGTTTTTTTGTTTTTCGTATTCCCACGTACGGGAGTACGTGTACACGTGTACGCGTCGCGTACAGGAATACGTGTACGCGTGTACGCACAACCCTCGTACACGTACGCCATGCTACCCAGCTTCTCAGCAAGTAACCCTTCCTCACCAATGATCATCCCCTTAATCCTCTCCTTTATCGATCGACACGGAGGATTTACACTTTTCTATTTCCTCGTCTTGATCCATTTTTTTCTTCCTCATAATAAACTTCTTCCTCCTCGGTGATCAAGACGGGTCCTGGCCGAGCTTTATCGGCTACTCCTTTGTGCTTACGTTTCGATCCGACACTAAGTCGCCTTCCTCTTAAAAAGGTCTCTGCTTGGTTGTCGGTGCCACCAATACATCACTTTCAGAGAGAAAGTCAGCTCGATAGGTAAGGTACATTTTATCAGTCCCACCTTCTTCTGCCACAATTTCCATCAATGTCTGGACCGAATTAGGGTCCACAGACGAGTCTTTTCGCTACAAACTCAATGGCTTGAGAGATGTTGGGGAATGCAAGAGAAAATTCTTGAGGATCATTCTCTTTTCCAAGAGACTTTTTCTCTCTTCTGAATCTTTTCGATTTCGACAAAGAGTAGAAACCCGGATTGAGTTTGTTCCTCGAATTGGTTGGCCCTATCTCCTCACACTTCATCACCTCATAGTATCCACATACAGGGTGACACAATACCACGATCATGGTGTAGTCCTCGAATTGAGCTTGTTAAAGATGATGGATTCAGATCGACACACAAAGGCTTTGCCCAATAACACGACATGCTCGACCCTTGGTACAACGTAAAAATACGAACGAACCTTGACTTTACTAACTTGTATCATCACATCACTTGTCGTTCCACAAAAGGGAGTTATCTCACTTGCGCCCACCAAAAATCAAGTATCTGCACGATTGATTTTGACTGCAGCCCCCATTACCTCCCTTTCGCACATGATATTCATTTTCGCCCTATCATCAATGAGTATTGAATACTCAAATGACCCAACTTGCACTTTTAACAGACCAGTTGCTACGCAATGCCAGTCCATTTTTGTTCCGGCTGGAGCCCAACTAACCTCCTGAGGAAAAATGACACTCGTATTAAAAGTCGTGACTTTTTTCCTGGACAATTATTGCTTGAACTCCTCTCGAATTTTTGGCGATGCAACCAAAAATTCCTTCAGCGTGAACATATGACATTGACTTTCTAGGATCCGGTCCACAATTTGCTCAATATCCAGCCCCTTTTCCACTGAAGTTGTATAAACTTGCTTCGTCTTTCTCAATTCTTCTTCCCCAATTCCGGTTTTGTTTTTTTTCGAATCACGTTCACGTTCCATGACTCGTTGTTTATCCTCTCGCTCATCTTCGCCACGCAACTACCCGTCCTCCTCACCATCCTCATCATCAATTGAAATTGTCTCATTCTTTCGAGGCTCACTTTGTTCTTCTTCATGTGTTGTCCTTTGTCGTGGTGGCTTCCTAGTCCTCTGAACTTGTGGAAGAGCAATTGTGGCAGACCGCTTAAGGGTGGGACGCAACCATCAAACGCTCTGCCGACGACGAGCCAAGATCAGACGTCGTGGCGTCCGCAAACCCCCTTTATCCCTCTTTGCCCCATCCTCTGAACAAAAAGACTTGCGGAAGCCCAGACCATTCTTTATTTATATCAACACATACTTGAACAAAAGTTTCCCGATATCGGTTCATCTTCTTGACCACTGCCTGAGCTCGCTGCAATATCTCTTCCTACTCTTTGCTTAAACTTTCGCCTTCTATCGCTGGATCCTGAAGTCTCAACGATCTCATTGCATACTGCAACTCAAATTGTTATGTTTCCTCTTATGGGGAACCCAGTCGAAAAGTTGCAGGTAGATTTTTTCTCATACGCCGGAAAGTCTCCCTTCTCATTCCTCCTTCCACAATCGGATCAATAAGGTTTCCTTTAAAGTCATAAACTTCTCCTCGGATAGTCTTATATATGACCTTATCATTTTCGTCTTTTGTGAAAGTCTGACAATACCGTATACCATGCCCTTCCTGTCCACAATACTTACAAAGTCAGTTCTGCCAATTGTAGCGATCGCCCCCATTTTCTTGGCCACCCCCATTGACTTGTCCTCGTCCTCGACCTCAGCCTCTTGCCTGGGGTTGAGGTTGCTGAGGAGGAGCATGCGCCGCTTGTTCCTGATGACCATCATTTCCACCTCCTCCATTATGCTTCCGCTGCTTCTTACTAGTACTTTGTCCTCCCCGCATTTTATTCAAGGCCTTTCCGAGGGGGTTCCACCTCTTCCTCACTTTCCTTTTTACTACTACTACTACTTGTCTCTTCCACAACTTGCGTTTTTCCCTTCTTTTTTACACCTTTCGTTTGAAGCATCATAACCTGCAATTTTAACATTTCCTCCTTAATATCAACCGTCATATTTCGCATATCAGCCAGAGTCTTATAAACGACATGATCTTTATCTGCGCTTACCTTCTCTTTCTCGCGATCCTCCTTTTGCTGCTTCAGGAGGTGGTAAAGCATTTGGTCAAAACTTCCAGCCAAAAGATTTTCCTTAATATTTAGTCAGTCGTATCGCCCTCTCATATCTTTCATCAATTTCACTGCTACCATGCAGTTCAACAAATGATCTAGCTCATGTCCAAAGTTCGAACTGTCATGTTAACCTCACCCTCGTAGCACATGCTGTAGTTTGAAAACAAGGTACTTTCTAACGAATAATTTTTTTATTGATTGCTTGTATATTCTCGAATAGTAATTACTTTTTCGTTCCCTCAAATGATGGAGTATTTATCTGCATCATCAGGTTACTCAAAGGAAAACCACAATCTCTTATCATTTCACAAAGATTGTACTACTTCCATCTGCCTTCATATAAAGTAGGTTAACCAATCCTTGATATGCAAAGATTAATAATTGCTCAATGCCTATCCAAAATTCTGATATTTTTTCAACTTTTAGTTCACAGCAGATTTCGTATGTCATGATAAAATATTTCTCACGTATGACATACGTCGCTACGCGCCCGATTACCCTTCAATGCTTAAGCATGATAGTGAGATTATTGGGGTAATCCGAATACTATCCATTCGGTTGGATTTATCTATAAAATATTTATTTATTATTATTATTATTATTATTACCCTTGTCGAGTCGTATAACCACGACTCTAACATACGGACAATCTCGGGTGGCCCTTCCATGTCTTAAGAATGCGCGTCTAGCCAAGATAAAGTTGTCGACCCTCGCGGACCTCAACTTCAATTTGGTCGAGTCGTGCAAGCTTCTCGCTATCAAAAGTCAAGGTAGTAATGCGCCCTCCCCGCACGGCCCGAACCGTCCTCGTACCATAGATTAAAACCATCAGTGAGGCTAGCCTCCAAACTATGGCGCGAAACGGTTGCCGCATCCGAAAGAGGTGCCTAGTCGTAGTGTTCCTAATCCGAACGACGCCCCCAAAGGTAATTTTAACACTCACAATGACTCGAGAGAGGCATTAGAGATTTGCTCGCATGATGGAAATACAAAGTATATCTATGAAATTCGTCCGGAAGTCGAGCCCTGTTGGTGCGAACATTTGCATTTGAGTCAAGAAAAAATCCCCGCCCGTCTCTGAGCAAACCAATAAAACCAACCCAACGAGTGGCCATATCATCTTGAGCAAACAAAAGTTGCTCCGCACGTCGAATCGACTCCTCGTCCAATGTGTCGGGAATCAACAAATATTTTGCCTGAGTGAAATCCTAACGACCGCTGACCATCTACATTTTCGAAAGAAACGTTAGTCTCGGAGACAATCTCCAATCTCATACGCCTCATCATCAAATGCGACAACAAAAAAACTTTCCTAGCGAAAAAGGCTAAATCTAGTCACTCGAATCCATCTCACATGATAGAGAGGACTGAAAGAACCTTGTCGATCGTTCAGCCACAACACTATGTGAAGGAAACTCCTCGTAATTTCAAGGGTATCCTCTTTAAAATTGGATTCGCATTATGGACTATGACAAAATCCATATTTACTGAAATCTTGTGACGGATTAGAAGACCCAAAATCATATCACAAAATATATTGTCCATCCTCTGTTATAAAAACATAACTCCGCGGAGGATTCCTCAAGCTTCCATCCCAAAATCGTGGTTCGTCTCGCTCCGAAAAGACTTCATGCGAGTTGTAAACCAATCGTCCTTTCCGTATCATACCGGCACGTAACCGTGTTGGGACTGTTATCCAATCTATTAGCTCCTCGCGTGTACGAAACAATTGAATAATCACCCCTCCTGTAGACATCTGAACGACAAAGTAACAACTTTGTCAATATAAATTTATATGCACTAATCTCTTACTCAAACTCCCTTTTCCCCTGGGCCGTGATTCTTGTGCCACAGTCCTACCGCGAAGGTAGTGCCTACTTGCATTCCATCCAACACTAGTAGGTACATGAATTGGGTTTCTTTAGGCACAAGTTCCCCATATGTCGATGACACCTAAGGCGGCCACCCAAAAAGGAACTAATTTCAGTATTTCCCCACTTGAAAACATAAGAAAATGATTACCCTTAGCTATGGAACACCCTACCGTCTAGAAAGTGGTCTGGAATATCCCTCCTCCTCACCCGAACACATTCTGCAGATCTCAAAAGTTGGGCTGGCTCCACCGCAATGTAGCATGGTATTCCCTCGTTGAACGGTTCACTCTGGGTCAATAACAGGGCCAACTCCTAGAGCAACGAACCCTTGCCCCAGATGCTTCCTAGACAGAAGAAGTCACAATCTCAAGGTGTAATAATTTTCCTATATTTTTTACTGGGGTTCGACTTATACGAAAAGAAAATAGGGTAGATAAAAAATTTGGGTCTCTTTTGGAAGGGCACAAAAACAAAAGTCATTCGGGATAGAACGGGATATTCCTTGGGAAAATCTTAAATCCTTTTCTTATTTTCTTTTTCTTCACCCGAAATTTTCTTTCTTTCAACACCCACTAACATTTTCCTTTTCCAATGTATTGTTGTTTATGACATGCAGATAGGTATGGAGTTGAAGAGAGAGAAACATTTCCGTTATTTTTTTTAGCAGACCCGATGCAAGTTTTTCTATCATACATTTTTTTACCTACCTGCACACTATGTGTCCGATTTTGGATTTAACGCGGGTTCTGCATTGAATTATTCAACGCGCGTTGAATTCACGTTGAATCCCCGTTCAAATGCTCGTTAGACGGGGAAAAACGAGGTCCGCAATGATTTTTTTCCTCGGTTAAACGTAATTGAAAAAAATAAAACTAAAAATGCGGTTGTAGATCTTTTCGAGTTCTACAACCCCATATTTTTATTTTTATTTTTTAAGCTTTGAATATATTTTTAAAAAATAAAAAACATAAACGTCTGCTAAAAAATAAATAAATAAATAAATAAATAAATGACATGGGTTGTTTTAGGGGGTTTCATAAAGATTTTCTTAGTTTTAAAAGAAAAACAGAAAAATAAAATAAAAAACATAGGGTTGTAGATCTTTCAAAGATGTACAACAATTTTTTTTTTTTTTTTTTTTTTTAATTTAGGAAAAAATCAAAACCATAAACAACATATTTTTTTATCTGCATTGCTTAGGTAATCGTGTTGGCCAGTGCTGGGTAGACTCCTTGATTTGGGCCTGTAGAAGATTGCATGAGTCTGGCGTGCAAGGTCCCTTACGGCAAGTTTCGTCCGCTTCCACTTCAATTAGGGTTGTGAGGTTGGCCCAGCCCTGTTGCTTGTCACTGTTGTCTGGTCCAAGTTGCCCTCAATACGGGTAGGGTGATGGTCATGAGTGCTGGCCACACTGAGCTAGGACACTAGGGACAGGGGGTGTGCTGGGAGTATTAACGTGGGGATGGGTAGGGTAGGTGGCCTATCCTGTCAGGACAACCATTGGCTGCTTCTACCAGCAATCACCGCGAGTCTGGTCCTTGGCCTCTACAACACCCTGGGCTTTCAAAAAAAATAAAAATAAAATGGATATTCTGCTAGAACGTGGAATAATACGCCGCCATATGTTTATCGTTTGTGCATGTGGTAAGGGTCACTGCACACATTCCTAAGAAAAGAAAAACGAAAAAAAAAAAAAAAAAAAAAAAAAAAAAAAAAAAAAAAAAAAATCGAGAAACAAAAGAAAAACAAAAAAACAGAGAATTAGTGACCCATAATTGTGCTTAGTGTGATGCACAGACCTGAATTTGAATCCAGAGTATATATTATCGGTCCCACGCAGACAGATTACAAGTCCAATGTCCATCTCTACTCCACGGTGGGTCCTTGCTAATATTCTTGTAGGGGTCCTTCGAAAATGAGATTGGATGAATAGATTGGAGCATTTGGTAAAAAAAATAAAAAAAGGACATGCACCCACATGCACACACATGTGCTCACAGTGTTCGAAAGGGAGGGTCATTTTGGCCACCCCACCCTGTTAATAGGGGTCAATTTTTTTTTTCCCCGTTTTTAATGTTTGGGCGCGTAGGGCCATGTGTCCGAGGTCCGACGCGCCAATTCCGTTTTTCGAAAATCAACGAGACACCCCCGTTTTTCCGTTAAACGGGATTCAACGGGGGTCCTTGGACCCGTTAAATGGTTTGAACGACGTTTAATTCCGCCCGTTCTCTGTTCATCGGACACATAGCCTGCACAACAACAAAAGAAACAACCCAAAATCATACATATCATTCTTTTACCTACATGCATAACAACAAAAGGAACAACCCAAAATCATACATATCCCAACCAGGTCAACTTCCCTGGTGTGGGTTCACACAAGTGTGCAAAGGGAACTGAGTCACAACTGACCTTGAGTGAATTTGACGATGGCTCACTCAAGAAAGCCAAGTACTTTTCTCAAAAGAAGATTGGCCGCAGAACTCACAAGTAGCGGTTGTACATAAAAAACATAATCTGCGTCCTCCTCAATTGTCACCACGGACACAGGCGCCACTCACAAGAAATGAGGTGTGATAACCCTTGAGAAGAGTGCTCTCAATTACAAGTCCCTCGTGGTTCCACCACAAACTCAATGACACCTCATCCACTAAGAATAGTTTCACCTCAATTTCAAATCCAATTTCCTCCAATCACCACGTCTAACCACCAATGTCCGCCACAATACGCGTCACAGCCTCAATTCCAACTCACGTGGTCCCAAATTGGGTCCCAAGTGGTTCCACGCTGTCGTTGCGCCACCAAATGATTCTCCAAAAAAAAAAATCTGGATCGCGACACTTGTTCAAAATTAGCAGCACCTTCAGCGTCAATGATGTAGTGCGAACACCCAATCGGCCACGCCGCCAAATGCCGTGCCGCAAAAATGTCAATGTCAGAGCCCCAATACACCGTCGGCAAAACCCACCAGCCTCCCTGTGCAATTTCGGCAGCACCTCCCCTTAAAATGCCGACGAATACACCATGTCTCGGACACTTCCTGCTGTAAAGAAAAATCTTCCTCTGCGCCGCATAAAACTTTTAGCAGCGCCTTCCCTCAAAATCAGTACGGCGCAGCCTCTCACTTAGTGCCATTTACTACCTAGCAGGTCGTCGAACAACACTTCCCCGTCGTGGGCCTCTTGCCGCACGATCAGAGCCTATGGCAGCCTTGTCGCAGCCTTGCGGCTATAGCTCAGATACACCAGCCACAGCACAATCACAAGGGTGGGGCAAGGAGCTCCCAACCTCTAGCTATGGCTGCCTTCACCTCTCTCAATCCATTGCAGACCTCCACTTTTCCTCCAACAACAGCTCCCTTCCTCCTCCACCATCATCTCCCCACTGTAGCAACCAGCTAGTATTCACTCGAGTGAATGTCCCAGCAGCACTGCCGCATTTATGAGGCTGCTGGGTAGGAGGCTGGCTTTTATAGTTGCTGGAGGGAGCTGCCCAGCACTTCTTCAAGTTTACCCCAGGCGAATTCATGAGCTCAAGTTTAGCCCTGGATTTGAGCCAAATCGATAGCTTAGTGTGGCTCAGTCTGGGCCACACACTTAGGCAGGCAGTTACTTTTAACTGCCTGTATTTTATTTTTCTTTCTTTTACCTCAGCTATCTCGTAATTTCACGAGATAGCTGGCTTCCTGCCATTTTTAAAACACTTTGTTTTTTCTTTTTCTGACTATTCTTTGAAGAGCTATGAGTCTTCGAAGTCCGACGTACCCGGCACACGTTTGAGTGCAGGTATGTCGCGGCCAGACTTAACTTAGCCATTTTTCAAAATGGCTGTTCAGTTTGCATTGTTCTGGCCTGAGTAGGCACACTCAGGCCTGAACAAGTGTACTTGGGCATAATCGCGGTCGCGCGGCCAGACTTAACTTAGCCATTTTTCAAAATGGCTCTTCAGTTTGCATTGTTCTGGCCTGAGTAGTCACACTCAGGCTTGAACAAGTGTACTTAGGCATAATCGCGGCCGCATTCACAGCCGTTTCCTATATTTATCTAT
>BFEA01000252.1:868060-911322 GCA_003427395.1 Chara braunii
TTTTTTTTTTTTTTTTTTTTTTTTTTTACCTTTTTGTTTTTTTGGGAACGAACAGGCAGTTTTTTTCGAAACGAGCTGCCTCCCTTTCCTACCCAGTCCTTTCACAGTGTTGAACTATAGTCTAGCTCAGCAGGGTCTTCTTTCCCCTGCCCTGGGCCTGTATCCGGTGCAAGATAGGCGCCTCAGGCGCGCAGCCCAAGAGAGATGTCTGTTTTCAAAAACGGACGAACGCTATCTGGTAGGCTTCCCTCTCCTCTCTCTCTCTCTCTCTCTCTCTAAATCCCAACAGTCGCGACCGTTGCCAGCGGTCAACGAGCTGTCCTGAACGCCCTACGAGAGAGGGGCCACTAAAGGCCTGACACCACAAAAAAGTTCATCCGTCCACCAAAAAACGACCCGCCACACCTCGCAAACTGGAGCCTCCCGAGGCGCATGCAGAGAGTCCTTCGTAACTCAAGTCCATGGTCCCCAACTTGAAAACCCACACCCGGACGTAGCTGCATTTCCATAGCAAGTTCATTCAACTTTGCTCATCCTAATGATGGCAAGTCAGTCCGTTTCGTCGAATGAACGGGCATGACTTCTGAAAAGAACAAACAAAATCTAAAATAAAATCTAAGAAAATCTAGAGAAGAAAAGAAAAAGAACTTACTCAAGAAAAGAGAAAAACAGCGCCCGTGAATACGGACGCCTTCTACAGGTAATGGGGACCTCAAGTCCCCATCAGCTCCCTTCGCGCCAACTCGCGTTTCATTCGTTTCTTAGTACAAGGTTTTTTTTATTTTTTTATTTAAATTACCGTTGGCTTATGCCAACGGTCCCATCACGGGTCACGTGGCTTTTCAGCAACGCACTCTGTGATGCTGACATTTGCTCGAGTCCTTAGGAAGCAAAAAAAAATATATTTATTTATTTTTTCGATCTACGCGTCTCATTCTTGCACAGGGGCCAAGCTAATTTGCGCGGCGGATTTCCGCCGCATGATCTTCATGATTGTGTGGCCAAAAATGATCGTGCCAAATTGCTCTACGGCAGGCTGCTGCAAAGCGAGCTAACCCAGTGTCATGCGTTCATCTGGGCTTGATCCCAATACCTGCTGGGGGAAATTCTGGCGTCGTAACCTGCTGGGCTGTCTCCTATTACGGGAACTAGACCCGCACCTTTTCTATATCTACAGGTGCAGCTCCAGGAGGTCCATCCTAAACTCAGGAGATTCAACCAGGTTTGCCCAGCGTTTTCCCTGTGGGTGGCTGACCATCCCCCATATGGGTAGGCCCCAGCCTCGACCTTTCAGCCCCTTGTCTCGAAGTCAAACCCTGTGCCCTAGAAACTTTCTTATTCCTCTTGTGCCACATCCCTATATCTGGCGCGGTTGTCCGTTTGAGCCTACGAGGTTGTCATTATTTAAGGTAGGATAGGTTAAGCTCTAGCATTCCCATGCCCGAGCGCTTCTGCGGCCTCAACAAACACTTCACTGCCAGTTATTTCTATTATTCTCAGATGCCACAAGCGTCCCTTAGTCATAGGTAAAGTCTCAATAAACTCTTAGCGAACGTCAATCTCATCAAGTCCTCGAATTCAATGGAAAAAAAAAGTCAAACAGCATCCGACATTGAAAAACACGGGCAAATACCCTTGTCAGGGTTTTCTACCCCGATAGCACGACTCACAACAGTGACGCGGTGACAAGGAATCCTAATACGGAGAGGGTTCGAGGACGGATACGATAGGATCAGACGAGACGATGGGTGAAAGGAAGCAAAATGAGAGGAGGAAGAATACGACAGTCTTTGTCGAGAAGGCGCAACTCATAATACCAACACGATGACAGGATACGAGGACGGATAGGGCACGATCACATGAAAGGACAAAGGGCGAAAGGATCCAAGCAACAGTTCAACTATGCACATAGCAATGAGCAGGACCGTTGGGTGACATAGCACATAAAGAAGAAAGAGACCGTGACAGTCGAGAGTGTGTCTCAGTGGCTGCGGCGCACGACATCGATAACACTACCGGCTTCATCAGAAAGACAATAGGAACTAAGGAGGGCGAACGGGGATGCCGAGGGGTGGCATCAGTGGAATTGTCGGAGGGATGATTGGGAGGAAAAAAGGGTGACTATCCAATCACTTCTCAATACTAATCAAATGTTAAAGTTAGAACAATCACACATGAAGCAGTCGAACGGACACTCGTTGACCCTCTATCCAACCACTTCTCAATATCAATCTGAACATCGAGCTAAACATACATGAAGCGACTGGACAGACATTCCTTAGCCCTCTATCCAGTCACTAATCAATATCAAATAGTTCATCAAGTTAAACAGACAAGAAGCAACAGGACGAACACTCCTTGGCCCTCTATATAGTCACTTGTCAATACCATTCAGTTATCAATGTTAGAATCGATCACACATGAAGCAGCCGGACGGACACTCCTTGACCCTCTATCCAACCACTTCTCAGTGGCGTACAAATCGTCAAGTTAATCACACAAGAAACGACTAGACAGACACTCCTTGACCCTCTATCCAGACACTTGTCAATACCAAACAGATCAACAAAACAAGTTACTCGTGAAAAGAAGGAGGGGGGCGACAGGTATAACTGTTGATGTGGAAAATGATAGCACCCAAACCCAATAAGAATGTCATATGGAAACTCTCATTTAGAGATACGAAATAGCAACAATACGATCTTCAGCTTCATTTATCGATCCTCCAACCGAAGAAAGCGTGGAAAGCCCGGACTAGACTTCCTACCTGCTACTTCTACCCTCTGCCTAAGACCTACGACGGACTCCAAAGGGCGACGATCCAATACTCATCTGCAACTAAGATGGAAAAGAGGAGGAAAAAGGGGTTTAGATCTATGAAAAGGCAAAAGGAAGAGAGCGAAAGGACTAAGGCTACTGAACAAAGACTACTAGTGACAAACTCAAGGATCAAGCATTGTGGGGCTCAAAACGGGAAAACGTATTAACAAATCTGGACACTTAGTGTACAATCCCATTGGGAACTAACAACTTGTTGCAAGCGTCTGTCAGTCATTACCGATAATTTGTCGTAGGCATAACATGAACCTGTTCGATTAAGACGATTAAAATGCATGAAAAGCATCATCGACAGAACTGTAATTGTTATTTCCGTAGGTTGTATTGGTTGGTTGCTATTGAAACCTGAAGGGACAAAGTCCACTGCAATAGATGGGATCTGCAACTACAAACCTTTTTAAAAACTAGGGGTTGTTGTGTAAGTATGCAGGATGAGTAGGTTGTTACTATCTGTCGATTGCAGAACGTTGGCTGGCTGCATCTACTATTTAGTTCTACGATTACAGACAAAGGCGATAGAGTGAAGTTACATGCAACACCGAACTTTTACGGCTTGTTGCAGGATGCATGTATAGAAGAGACTAGTGAAATAAAAAAAACATCATATGGGTACTAAGAAAGAGGAAGAAAGAAGTGGAGGATGACCGAGGAAGAAAAAAAAAGTTAGAAAAGGAGAGGGGAACAGAAGGAGGGTTCGAGAAGTGGTCTTCGTTGGGAAAAAAAGAAGAAGAATGAAAAAAGGAAGGTGAAGGGAAGCAAAGAGAAAAAGACAAATTGAGTACAAGATTTGAACATATATTCTTGACCGTTGTCTTACGTTTATTATTATTATTATTGTCAGGGTTGCCAGCCTGAACGTACGGAGGTCCCTAAGATGACCCCCGAACGTTCAGGCGTTCGGGTCCCCGTACGGGGCCCGAACTTCAAGGGGTTCGGACCCCACAAAAAAAAAAAATTGGCACCTAAATATTTTTTTTTGTTTCCTGAATTTTTTTTTGTGAGTTCTTTGTGATGTCAGGTATCTCCCTCTTAAGTCATTCTGTCCATCAAAAAAAAAAAAAAAAAATCCTCAAAAATTGTGGTGTCAAAACTTACTTGTCCACTCACTATTTTTTTTCTTCTCTTTTTTCATTTTTTGTTTTTCCTTTATTTCGGGGCATGAAAAAAAATATTATTTTTTTAACTTTATTTGTAGATTCTATATTATGTAAGATACACATATATAAATTTTCATAGCATTTCTCAAAGCCAAAAAAAAAAAAAAATCTCCAAAGATGGCGGTGTCAAAAACGTGCTCGCCCACTCAATAATTTCATTCTCATTTTATTTTTTTTAATTTTCATTATTATTATTTATTTTTAATATTTGATATGTATTTCAAATTTTGTAATGAATTTGGATGTAATATTGGGACAAATGTTGTTTAGTTTATTTTTATACATAACATATATTTTTTTCAGATTTTTTTTTTTTTTGGGGGGGTTTTTTTATTTTTGGGGTGTTCTGCGTTCGACCGAACGGACGAACGCGTCGAGAGGGGGTGTCGAACGTTCGGGCGTTCGGTCCATCCCGAACGTTGACAACCTTGATTATTGTTATATTATTATTATTATTATTATTATTATTATTATTATTATTATATCATTATTTTATTATTGTTGATGTTATTATTTAATAAAGAGGACTAGAGATGGAAAGGTGTGAGAGTGAATGGAGGAGAGGAGGTTCACGGTTGGTTCCCACCAACTGTGACGGTGCCTACCTCCTCCATTTTTCCCCGCTCTCCCATTTGTTCAAGCCTCTCACATACCCATCTTGTCGGTTAAGATTGCATGAGGGAATATTCTATTTATGAAATCCTCGAAACAACTTTTGGGTTTCTCAACTTCAATTCCCATACAAGCACCTGCATCAGACTGCATGTACATATCAAAATAACAGGGCGACTGCGGGAACTCTGTTGGAGTTCGGGCGGAACTCTTAAGGCATGGAACTTATATGTACGCGTTCCATTTCCTTATATCCCATAAAACCCTATGAGGATGCCTCATTATCTATCTGTACGCACATACAGATCTATACTATTGGTGGTTCTTTTTGGATTAAAGAATCTAAAGAAAATGAGTACTCCCTCGTTATCTATTTCCATGCACAAATATTGGTGATTCTTTCAGGATTAAAGAATCTTAAGAAAATGTAAGAAGAGTATGTATGAAAAGAAAAAGGTAACTCATTTTATTGATTTGTTTGGGATTGACAAGTGTCCGGATAGAGGACCAATGAGTGTCCGTCCAGTTGTTTCTTGTGTGATTAACTTGACGATCTGTACAATATTGAGAAACGACTGGAAAGAGGATCAATGTGTGTCCTTCCAGCTGCTTCGTGTGTGATCGATTCTAACATTGATAATTGAATGATATTGACAACTTGAAGTGACTGCATACAAGGTCGAGTGTCTATCCAATCGCTTCTTGTGTGTTTAACTAGGTGAACTGTTTGATATTGACTAGTGATTGGATAGAGGGTCAGGGAATGTTTGTCCAGTCGCTTCATGTATGTTCAACTCGATGTTCAGGTTGATATTGAGAAGTGGTTGGATAGAGGGTCAAGGAGTGTCCATTCGGGTGCTTCATGTGCGAATGTTCGAACATTAACATTTCATTGGTACTTAGAAGTGATTGGATAGAGGGTCAAGAAATGTCAGTGCGACTAGTTCATGTGTGATTGCTTAAATATTAACATCTGACTGGTATTAAAAAGTGACATGATAGAGGGTCAAGGAATGTTCGTCCGACCACTTCATGTATGATTGACTTTAACATCTGTTTGGTATTCAGAAGTGGCTGGATAGAGGACCAAGGAGTGTCCGCCCGGCCGCATCATGTGTGATTGACTTTAACATCCGTTTGATATTGAGAAGTTTCTGGATAGAGGGCCAAGGAGTTTTCATACGGCTGCTTCATGTGTGATTGTTCTAACATTGACATCTGATTGGTATTGAGAAGTGACTGGATAGAGGGTCAATGAGTGTCCGTCCTGCTGCTTCATGTGTGATTGTCTACATCTGTTTGGTATTGAGAACTGGCTAGAGAAAGGGCCAAGGAGTATCCGTTCGACTACTTCATGGGTGCTTGTTCTAACATTAACATCCGATTGGTATTGAAAATTGACTGGATAAAGGGTCAAGGAGTGTCCGCCCAATTAGTCTATGTGTGATGATCCTACTGAATTGATTGCTTTAAGTATGAAGGGCTAAATAAGAGAATGGTGAAGACACTGGAACAATACATCCTTCCCGCAAAAACACCGCGACTTTCACGTAAAAGTTAATGACTTGTATTTCTCCAAAGAATTGAAAAAAATGGAGAAAAGCAATGAGATTTGATCAGGGGCAGTCGGATTGGTACGATTATGAGACGATAATTTAAAAGAGAATGTGTGTAGAAATGAAGAAGAGTTTGATAGGAAAGAAACTTGAGTGTGACAAATAGGATTTACAAGATGGGTATCTCACAAACTGACTTGTGTAAAGCAAGCGACAGACAAAGCATACAAAACAAGTAGAAAGAGGTCATTACGAAAAGTTAGAATTATACTTTTTGTTCAGTATTCTTTTGGGTGAGTCCGAAGGAACCTTAAGAAGTAAACTTCGAAACAAAAAAAAATCAGACAGAAAAAAAAAGGATGTTAAAATTTGTGGCCAGTGTTTGTGCAACTCACGAATACCGGGATATTACCGAAAAAAAAAAGACTTGTTAAAAATTTATGCCTCTATTGCATTTTGCATATTTGTCACCTACATAAACAGGTTGGTCTAGCTGATTTAACTATTCTTCAGCTTGATACCCACTCCTAGTGTTGAACCCCTGTAGGCAGGCAAAGCTTCTCTTGTGCCTCATGACTTCAAAGGTCTTAATCACTCTCAAGGGGTCCTTTGTGTGTAGTGAGGGGGTTGGGCATAAATGCGTTACAAGAGTTGGAAGGAATGTTTAAAGAGGGTTAGGGGAGAGGGAAAAATATGAAAACCATTTGTTGATTGTATTTAGTGCATGGCATGTATTTTGTTCTGCATTTGTGCATATATTGTTTTGGTCAAGGAGTTCGTTTTTTTCTTTTGAACATAAGTCTATGCATTGTGAGTGATACATGCATCTCATTGGACATACCACGTATGTGAGAATGTGACTTATTCACCTACATTACCCCCATTATACTCGTATTTATGTCTGAGTCACAAAGAATAAGAGGGGAGTAGTATATTAGGTTGTCAGGTCCTTGTCGCAGATGGATCTTGGGGAGGTTACTAACAAACAAACCCAATGAATCGAAATCCTCTGACAATTAGGTTTGTGATAGTGAGACTGTCGACCCGGTGAAACGCTAGAAACCCTTCATCACATTGCCAGACTCCTTCTCTTTTTGCTGATAATGACAATAATAAAGTAAGGGACACCTTTCAATGTGATAAAAGGTTTAGTGCTCATGTACATACGAGTGTTCACACCCTTATAGCTCCATGGGGGTTTATCGATACTTAAGGAACTGTCTCTTATACACATCTAGATGTGTATAAGAGACAGGTTAGGGAGTATCGATAAACCCCCATGGAGCTATAAGGGTGTGAACACTCGTATGTACATGAGCACTAAACCTTTTATCACATTGAAAGGTGTCCCTTACTTTATTATTGTCATTATCAGCAAAAAGAGAAGGAGTCTGGTTGCTTAGATAGCATTAGCCAACAAAAAGCTTGTTGAGCTTTCATCGAGTACCGACAAAACCCCATGTAGCTATAAGGGTTGTCGACACTTGTATGTGTATGAGCACTATTACACCCATTGCTAGTACCCCAGTTCAAAGACGTCCACATTTCGAGTCGTTATGATGACTTCGAAACGGTAGGCCGCTTATATTTGCACTACGAGTTCTTCGCGGTACCGAACGGTTATGGGATAAGGAGCCTTAACGAAAAGTTCATTTTATTTTCATGAGAGTCTTTGTGCTACAACAAAGAGAAAAACCCTCTATCGATCCACCTATGCCTCGACATGATAAAAGCCGCCACATGTGGGTCGGTAACTCAACATGGACACCCCTACTCGAAGGTGGTGACAACCCCTTGAGTAGAAGGAAGTTCTCCTCTCTTGAACTCGAGACGTGCTACTAGGCACCGCGAGGAGTATAACTGGCTGGCGAGGTCGGAGCAAAACACTGTCGATTGGAAAGATGAACAAATTCCTACCGTGAAGGTTCGATTCTCGCGACCTCGTCCAGGCTGCCCGGTACGATAGCGAGCGCCGTGTTCACCAGCTCACCTTCTCCTTGTTCACGTCTTGTCCAGCCCCACGTGTGAGGCCCCCCGTCTGATGCTCATCATGCGTGGTCATACCAAATGCAATCGGCAAGAATCAGCGAGCTCGTCTGAGCTACTACACTTCACCAGTCCGTTATTCTCGTGCGGTAATCACCTGGCACGTGTGGATCACCTTCGTCCCCGTCCTCACTCCCTCCTCCCGAATGTTCCCATACCGCTCAACCACTGCATATACCCTACCAGGTAGGACCAGATCCTAACCGCGCGGGTCTCGCCCAACGTTAGTTCAAATGCGTCTACCCTCCTTTCATGTGACTTGGCCGTTATTTTGGCATGGTGCTGGTGATGTGCGGGGGAAAATCACATGGCACCCACCTCAAACCAACTCGTAGCCTCTGTAGCCAAAATTCGGATCCAAACCCCTCTGAACATGTGCTCTTTCTCCTTCGCATCAATTTCCATTTCGGTGCCATCCTTGTCGAGCTTAGGGGTACTGGCCAGTACCCAGATTGAAGAATGTACCCCGTCCATTCCCTGGTTTAATGTAGTCCAACACGATGTTGTTTGGTGCCTGCAATGAGCATGGGGCTTGATCTCGATAGCCATATTCCAAAAATACGGTGTTGATGCACCTCTTATGCTTAGCCGTGCTCACAATCGCACACCAGTAGGGAAGTTCGGTAAAATGGCTCTGTAGCCTTAGGTTCTGGTTGAGTGCTGGTTTTAGGAGCTGGAGAAAACGTAACCTTCTCTCCTCTATGGAAACTTAGGGGCTTGTAGCTTGACGTCGTTTATTGTCAGCGGTCTTTGTCGTGCCGTAGTCTTGTTGCCTCAAATGATAGTCCAAGTATGCACGTATCGAACCAACCAGCTGCGACGTAGTGCCCTCATACATCCTTCACCCAATCAGTTCATGCACAGCATAATCCAGGGGTAGGTCCCGCATAGAGACAGACTCCACAAAGGGGGATAATAGAACAACAAGAATCTGGGTAGTTTGCCATGGGAACTCGATCTTGACACAAAAACAGAATATAACATAATCAACGTATTTCGTACTCTTTTTCATCATTCCTTCCCTTATTTGTGATTTTAAGCATAGCAGCAAAAATAAATGAAATACCACCCTCAACTTGACACCTTAAAATCGCTTGCGCGGAGTCCCGTGCATGAAGCCAAGCACCACTGACAATACTCGTAGAGTCAAAATCGCCCCGTTATGGAGCTCCAAAAACCAAATAAGACAATATGCTATTTAGGATAAAAGTAGGTCTACTATACATGGTGGAGGGGGACCGGAAAATGGTGGTTGGCCCGAGTGCCCTGTTTTTTCGTTTCTTGTCTGTCATAATTGCTGTCAGAAATAGTTAGCGTCGGCCCATCATTCCCTCATTCCAGGAGGCCGACTGAATTTCGTCGCCCGACACTGGTTCCTTTGTTGCGGATGACAGGCCCCTTTTTTCCACATTTTGGTTTCTCACCAGGGGGTACGTCAGCAGCAGCAGCACAAACTGCAGCTCCAGGCTCGGCCAGGTTCGGCATACGGGTCGTTCCAGGCTCGGACTTCATAGCTGGGCGAGGCACTGGTGGTTTAACCTTTTCACCAACTATCTGCCACTACTCCTGAGCCTATCCTGCAGTGGTAGGTTCGCTGCCAACATACCTACCTACCTCGCACAATCAAGGGAATGCATGCCCTCCATCCTAATCGGTGGTGGTCAGGGAGTACGGTTGGTTACTCACATTTTACAAATTTCAGAGCTATTAGGGTCCAAGTGTGTCACTCATTTCCAACTGTACCTTTCTGTTTATGTTCCAGGTGTTGTCTCACATCGAGGGCCTTGGATTGCCATAAAACCCTAGGCCATAAACCCGGAACAGTTAAAACCCTAGGCCATAAACCCTGAACAGTTAAAACCCTAAACCCTTACCCTAAACCTTACACCCTGAACAGTTCCTCCTCGTAGTTTTGGGAATACCAGGGCATTGTCACAGTTTCAGTTTGAAATGCGTTTCAGTCAAGATTTCGCGAATGCTCTGTCAAACCGAGGAAATCGTCGATGTATACAACCCAATGTTAGGGTCGGGTAGGGATGTGTTCTACTCGAGGGATCAACTGGATTAGTCACTGACATTGTGACTGCGTCCTAGTTACCCCTATGGTTTTCTTAGTTATTTGCAAAGGCAAAGTGTTCGAGTAGCAAGAGGATTGTTCCCCCACAACTTGGGCCTGGTATTAAGTTGCAGATCAGTTTGTGGCCTCTTCACTTTGGCCTGCTGCTTAGTTGCAAGTTGCAAATCACTTTGGGCAGTAAGTGTGGTCTGGTAGTTATTCCTAGGAAGCTTTAGTCAGGTCAGTCCCACAGGGAACTGAGATCAGGGTAATTGGCAAGGCGCTGAAGTCCTACCTTCTTCCCCCGAGCATAACGCGGTTGTAAACGAATACAACACATAGGGTGCGTTCAATAACTTGTATACAAAAACAACGCATATGCATTCTATTCGAATAAACCTTCTAGTTGTTTTTTTTTCAAATTTTGACACCCGAATACAATGCATATGCATTACGTTAGGGGGAAGAAGGTAGGGCACTCTGGCCAGGGAGTCACGTTGGAGATCAACCAGGCTTATTTGCAGATCAATTTGGCCTGCTTCTTGACCTGGTTGACGAGTAGCCTAATCTTTTTCTGGCCTGTAGTTTGGCCTGCCTGAGACTTTCTAGTCCTCACTACCCGGCCACAATCCAATTTGGCCTGCTTCTTGACCAGGTTAGCTGGCCTGCCACTGAACTCGTCAACCAGACTCGATATTGCAGATCACTTTGGCCTTCTTACTGACCTGGTTCACGAGTTGAGCAGTCTAGGTTACTAGCCGCAGGGAACTTCGGCAAAGTTTGGCATGCCACTCACTCCCACATATTTTGGGCGCAACACCGGCATGGTATGTAGTCCGTTCTCATTTGGACACAGTACCGGCCTGGTCATTGGTCCCAGATCATTGGGGTGCAGCATTGGCCTAGTTAAGTCCCATTACTCCCAGATCATTTGGGCGCAGTACTGAGCTGCAGATAATTTTGGCTCCCCTGCTTAGCTGTAGACCACTTGGATGTTGTACTAAGGGCCTCGTCGCGTACATATCCCTTCATGAAGAGATCTAACAATAAATCGTAATTGCACTCTGCCCTAATACCATTTTTGGACCATCAATGTGAAAACGGCGTAAGAAAGTATCCTTACAATCCAAGGTCCACGGATGGGGCAGCCAGTGTTTTAAGGAAATGCAGGGTACCTCCTGAAGGTGTCTTACAATGAAGGACATAGTTGGGCACCAGGCAACGGCCCGGTAGAGTAGCTGTTGGCCAGCGTCACCGAGCAACCAATGGCAGGGCCGTCATGGGAATCGGCAGGCTTATTTCCGGGCAGCAACTGCCTTGAAATTTAGACGTGCTCGCAGCAACAGTGTCCATGGATGGAGTGGGTGACATCATGTGTTTGTTGCAAGACATTGTTGACGAGGCAGTCCTGTATTGAAGTTGCAGCACCCCTGCCTGCGAGCCAGTACAATCCAAAGTGAGGGGAGGGAGTATGAGTGACATGCGTGTGCATGAAGTGCTTGTGTCCTCGCACTGTGTTCTCATCGCCACCTGGCAGATCTCCTAACGTTGTCATTTTGCAGGTGGTGGTCCCCTATCACCTATTCGTTTTTGTCACATCTGGGTAAGCCACACGTAGCATGGTGAGGAACATCCTTCCACACATTAATGCTGGTAGAGGGGGAGGCGGAATGGGTGGATTGGTGTGGGAAAGCAGTGGTGAGAGCAGTGTGCAACTGGAATCACCAAATGGCATCGAGGGACTATTGTCATTCGCCGTACTAGCAGCAGCCTCTCCCGGCCCAGCTCCGTGACAAGGAACCTCATGACTTCATTTGCAAGGTGACTGAATACGCATCGGAACACCAGTGACTTTTTTGTACACACTTCCTTCTCACCTGTTGACATGTCCTCAGAAGAAACACAAATCATCCTTGTCATGCTTTGTCCGCAACGCCAAAATTCATTTTAATAGCACATATTCTAGGCACACGGAGTGTCCTTTGCATGACACAACACACACAGAGAGAGAGAGAGAGAGAGAGAGAGAGAGAGAGAGAGAGAGAGAGTCAACGCACGTGTCCCTCTAGAAACGCCGAGCTGGTCACAAATGCACAAAAGAAAAAATGTTGTCAGTAAGGCAAGAAGGCCATTTGCATGCTTGACTGGGTGGGTGAGGGTTTGGGGATTGACAAAACTCGTTCCCGCCCCACACGGCGCATTTTCCCACCGACAGCGAGCGCATGCCACCTCCCTCGTGCACTCTTTGCGCACATTCCAGGCACACCATGAGTGAACAACGCGTTGTTCATTTGCTGCCTTAACACATTTAACGCAAGCGCCGCACCACTTGCAGCAGCCTGTTCAGTGGGTTGTGCAGGCCGGTGCATCCAAAAACACACCTGTCTAGGAATCCCAATTTGATCTTCTTCTGGGAGCGGACACTCGTCACCTTGCCGACCGACGTCAATGAGGATACCGTGGAGGGGACACACTGCCACAAATTATTAGGGCACGTAATCGATGTCACCATGTGTATTTTGCGAATGCACCACTTGGAGAATAAATGCCACATGCACTACACCATGTGCTGTCTATTGGTTCCGTGTCCAATAGCTCCACTTCCTATGCCTGGTTTATCCCTCCTTAGTAAATGATAATCCACATCTGCGGCTTGAGCAGATTTCCCGCTCGGACGGATGTTCCTTCACAAAGACACTACCCCCTATTGAAGATCTTCCCTCTATCAACCCGTAAGGACGGAATTTTGCACAATGCAATTGTCGGGTACGCTAGCCTGGGTATCATACAAATATGTCTAAGATGTGCATGTCCAAGTCGACGATAAGCAGAGCAACCAGAAAACTGCTGCTACTTGTCGGAAAAGTTGGCCGACCGCATTTTGGAAGGCTTAAACCACCAGTACTTCGTACAGTCGTGAATTCGTGCCCGTGAAACCACCAGTACTTGGCACAGCTATCAGCCGCGGAAAAAAATAGAGTAGAAACATTTCTAGTTGGATGAATTTGGGTGCTTCTGTTGTGGCCCGTACGTTTCCTAAAAGCGCGTAGCATTAACTGGCACGACTTTGGCAAGTACTGGTGGTTTAACAAGCCACGATTTTAGGAAATGTACGGGCCACTACAGGAGCGCCCAAATTCATCCAACTAAAAACGTTTTTACTCCATTTTTTCCACGGCTGATAGCTGGGCCAAGTACTTGTGATTGAACCGTAGGTGGAGTCGATATCACCCAAGCAGTTTGGAAACCCCTTCGCTACAAACGAACTGGTCACTTGCATCCTTCGCCACCCCAAGGGAACACTATCATCTCCAAGTAACCTGACAGCAACACGACTACAATGTTTTTCGCCATACACACCCAGACGACTGCCCGATTTCGGAAGCAAATGGACTGCTTTCATAAGTCTTGCGAGAAGCCCATTACTACAATGACAATGCAGCCACGATGTCCTTGAAAACTGCACGGTGGGACGCAGACACGAACGGGTGCATTGAGCCGAAGAGACGCAAGCCATCCACGCGTGGCGCAGCTACTCAGTTGTCCAAGCTGATCAGTCGGGGAATCCCGGAGTACCAGAGGGGCTGCCACACAGGCGTATGCTGGTTCTCCCTCTCACTCGTGCACACCCACCAGAGGCGTGCGTCAGCAAATGGGGAGCGCCGGCACGAGGTGGGCTTCACACACCATCACTCCACCCGGTCGACAACGGGATAACTGTGGTCGCAGTCCTCTGCGAGTACGAGCATTGTATTCCATACACAAATTCTCCCACATCCCACCATCTCTTTATCCATGACCCAAGCAACTCCCTCAGAGATGCCTCACATAATGCAAATGATGCCAGCAGCAGGGGAGTTGCCAGCGTCTTCCACAAAGGAGGACACTGGTGACAACGGAGCATTTCACCTCATTCTCTCACAGTCAAGTGAAATATATATATGTTGGATATCTATAATATGATCTGGATATTTATACCATCCAAAATATGTTTAGAACAAATATTGTAAATATACTAAAATTGTTTATTGTAAATATTGTGATTTTGTGTTATTAGTTTTAAATTCTAAAATTTCCTACATTCTCATAAATCTTTGAATGTATTTTAATCTGTATAAATTCAACCTTTGCTTGCTTTCCTCTGTTACCCAAATGTCCAGATATTGCTGCACGTCACGACCACCAAAGCCAGCAACTTACCCTCCCTCTCTTCCAGCCACCGCCAACCATGACCACCGCCAGCAACGACATATACGAAGGTCCAAGAAATCGTTTCCCGGCGCACAGCCATGGTGTTCCATACAGGTGTCTTGCCGTCAACTTGAACTAAAAATGGCGCATGCAGCGATAGTTAACAACACACACACGCCCTTCTGGCCATGGACAAAATTCAGCTGCTGTGGAATTTCAAATTTGAATTTCAGCGCTTTGCGCCACCGCAAATTATCATACCATCTGCCTCGGCCCTCCCACTTGCGGTATCCTATAATTTACGCCACGGACTGGAAATCGGCCTTCAATCAAACAGTAGACATGGGTGCGACTCCGTAAAGAGTAAGTGGAAGCTAATCACAAGAATGCGTGAGGGTGATCCTTATGACCTTTACATTTGTTAGGTGTATGCAATGAGTCCCTAAGCTCCGTATGATTTAGGCCTGCTTCCAGATCTGCTTGATCAATTTCTTTTTTCAGCCTACTTTTAACCTATTCTTGCACCCAGAACTGCACACTCTGCACAGTTTCACCTCCAAAAGTAATCTCACAGGTTGGAGGCCTGATAAGATATCTATCTAAACCATAGGTGATCCTCGGGTAGATCCTGCATTGGCAGCAAATCTCTGGCATCGACCAAGAAACTGGGATTTATAATTTATCATTTATATGATTTTAACAGTTATAGTTGACTATAGTATTTCTAGGTGTATGCCACTACCACTTCTAATCTAAGACTATCTACCAGGTTCCTTTTTTATTTGTTTTTTTTTAATGTTTTTATTGATTACCACTGCTTTACTCAGTCGGAAAGAGGACTAGTGTGAGTATGCTGTCAGGATTATTTTGTGGCCATCAGTAGTCTGACAGGACGCAGAGTCAGATGTCATGTCTAGTGATAGGGGACCCTCACACCAGCAGTACGGCCTGTATGTGATGGCCCACCAGCCACAGTCCCTGCAGGCGTGCGCAGTGCACCGGAAGAGGCTTGACGCCTGGGGAGACGCCTGGGGAGACCTGGGGGTTATTTTCTCAGAAAATATGAAAAGAAAGTGCTCCACCCCCTTCCTCTCTGGCTACCCCATCCCTCGACCCATCCCAGTCGTTCACTCTGGCATGGGTGTTGGGGCTGGGGGTCAAAATTTCCCACCCCTAGCAGAACACCTTTCCCCAGACAGCAGTCTCTAGGGTTGATATCACAGTTGCGGGGCACAAGTGAACAGTGCCGTGCAGGCCGGTGCACAGTGAGCTGTAATGACAGCAAACACACAGAGGGAGGTGCGCCCTGTGCACAAAAACAAAAAAAACAATAAAAAAACCCTGTGCACAAAAACAAAAAAAAACAATAGAACTTGTGTATTTTGACAGGGTAGTTATGAAAAGAGATCACTGTGACAAGTTTTTCCAATTTTATATTTATATACACATGCCCCACACAGAGAGAGAGAGAGAGAGAGAGAGAGAGAGAGAGAGAGAGACAAAAGGGTCCCCTTCACGTCAACTCAAGGGCCCCTGCAGGTATCTCAAATGGTTCCTACAATGTGGAGTCATCGAGGACCGAGCCGGATGGCCAGGGCCACTGTAAGTATTCATAAGAAAACAATAACAAAAAAATGAGATACCTACAGGCATCTTCATACTAACCCATAACTACCGACATACAGACCTGAATGCCAATCTTCAGCATATATTTGTGGTCGCACTGGTCGGCTGGCCTTGCAAAACACAACTCATGACTTATGTGAGGCACAGTGTGGTATTTGCAGAAAAGAGGGGGAAGGCCAGTTTCCACACCCTGCCCTAAAATAAAAATTGAACGAGCTCTATTCTCATGATTTGCCATTTTGAGACCTCTGGGGGAAGGGCCTGCAGAATTCAAAATTCGGCAGTCCTTGCCCAAAAAACAAATTCGGGCCCGGGGCGCAGCCGGTTTCCAAACTCGCACGGCGGGTTGAACTTTTCCCAACTCGGGGGCCCTAAGAAATAATGAAACCCCTTACTTTCTTTTTCCGTAATTTTTCCAGTCCGGTGCGCTCGGTGTGCAACGCGTGCGCAAATCCGCTCACCGAGTTGCGCCGCAACTGTGGTTGATATCCCTTCCCCAAACTATTGCCTAGGACACCCAAATGACAACCGAGTATGGCATTCTTTTGTGCCGCACGATCTTCTCCACCCCTCATCGGTTTTGCTCTCTGCAGGGCATCTGGGAACTTGTGTCATTTTCTGTTTTGTCCTTTCCATTTCCACAGGGTAGATAGTTTTTTTTTTATTATATAGTTTTGTCTTTTCTATCTTTCCCACCATCATGCGTCGGCTTCCTACAGAATCAGTATTATAGTACAGATGGTGTTTTTTTTTTTATATAGTCTTGTCCTTTCTTCTTTCCCACCATCATGAGTCGGCTTCCTACAGAAGCCGTATGATAGACTTGACAGTACAGATCTAGTTTGAATTAGAGCATGCAGGTTGTGCTTAGAAATTTAGGCACCACCACCGCTCTTCTCTAGTGGTTTCATCACCTCTTCATTACCATGCTTTTTAGATCTCTCATCCTCACCTGCACGCTTCTTTCCCCCTCGTACATGCCACCCTCTTTCCTTTGATGTCCCTCCCATCTTCTCTTGCTTCCTTCCTCCTCCGCATCCACCCCTCCTCGTTCTTGCAATTATCCCCCAACTCTTTTTCTCCCTTAGACCTGCCCAATGGCAGCTCATGTGCTGGGTGGAGCACGGTAGCATCCCCATGCTGCGGTTTGATTAGGCATAGTGCATGGAGCTTCTCTCTCTCTCTCTCTCTCTCTCTCTCTCTCTCTCTCTCTCTCTCTCTCACACACACACACACACACACACACACGCACACATCCGTCTGCTAGCTCTCTCCCTCTTTTCTCTTGCTCTCTCCCGCTCTTGCTCTAAGGCCTGCTCCTCTCTCCCCTTCCAATTTTCACCTCTTTCCCAAGTCCCTTTCCTTGCTCTCTTATTTGTTGCATTTTCCTTCTATATCGTGTACTCCAAGTCGAGGCCCCAACAGAGGTAGCAGTTGGCCTATCTTTGTTGAATGCTTGTCAGTGGCTAGAATGTAGCACAGCTTCTTCTCCTCTCGCACCTTCGACACTTTCGGTTCACCTGTCGTTTCGATACATCTTGAATCATCAGGGATATCTCCACTCCCGTCTCTCAGACACCCCCAAGCTCATCTAAATATTGTACCTTACTAACCCTAAACCCTAAACTCATCTAAATACAGTCAGCCCCTGAGACCATCAGGAATCCTTGTGTTCCTCATTCATGGCCTCGTTCCAAAAAAGTACCACGACCTCATCTTGCTCGTTGCCCCTCCTCCCCCCTTCACCCACTATTGTATTTTTCACTTGATGTAGTTTTGTTTATTTCTATTTTCCTATATCAGATTTATATATGAAGAAATCATATATATCAATAAATTATAGTAGATTTCTTCTTTATTGTCTTGTATTTATAAATAAATGCAATAATGAACCTCTTCCCAAACCGCACATGCAGCTCACGAGGAAGACCACAACAGCCTCTTCATCTGCAGAGCACAATGATCAGCTGCTGGGAATTGACATCTGCACGAAGATCGACTTCTTCAGAGAATGTTCCTTACATCCATGCATTGAGGAGCAGATAGTGAATGCACCAGGACCTGATGTACGTACAGGTGCTTTCGAAGCTGGGATACATTTTTCAATTTGTGTACACGCCCAGGTCAGGCCATGTTTGTGCGGGTTTCAATTTAAGAACAACTTGAGTGATGAAGGTCGTCTGCGCACTTCCACATTGGCACACTCTTCTTGCTGGTGCACAAGTTGCAGGACTGGGTCCAGGTTCAGAAGTTGGGTTGAAACTGGTTGAACCCCCAGTGTGCTTCAATTGAAAAAAATGTGTTCCAACCGGCGGCCGCCCACACAGGCGCCACGCCTTTCTGGACTCAGCCTACCAAATCAAAAGGGCTGGTGGCGCCAGCCAAAGCCACTTATCAAAACTACGCCCGCTGGTTCAACAGTCCGTGCATGCCAAATATGTCAGGGCTCAGCCCACCGAATCAGAAGGGCTGGCGGCGCCAGCCAAAGCAGCATAGAGAACTCCGTGTATGGCAAATGCTGCCCACTGGAAAAGGAGGCTGGGAAGTCGAGTGTTAAACCACCAGTACTTCCTCAAGCCGTGCCCATTAACAAGCCACGATTTGAGGGAATGTATGGGCCACTACAGGAGCACCCAGATTCGTCCGACTAGAAACATTTCTACTAGAGTTTTCCCCGCGGCCGATAGCTGGGCCAAATACTGGTGGTTTAACACTCAGATCTTAGGACACCAGAATGCCACGGAAGCAAAATCAAACCGAGTTCTTAGGTGCCAGGAGGGCTTCAAATCCTACTGAAATCGGACGGATGCAGTAGTACTTGCCACTCGCATGACAAACAGCCTGATTCAGTTAAGACCACCAGTACCCACCAGTAAATTTGACCCTTCTCTTGCCAAGCCTGACAATGCCCGTGCGCGCCCAAAACAACTAAACAGCTCAGGCCCTTCCTTTTGTTGGCTGGCCCCGCCGGCGATCTTGCTCCACCACGCCAGCCCCCCAAAACTTGCGGTCCACACGGCAACAACATAGGAAAAACGTGGTAGGGAAACATACTGGTGGAGGAGAAAAGTGTTTGGGAAACATACTGGTGGTTTTAGAACTCGGAAGTCAAAACATCACTAGCAGCACTCTCATTGACATTCTTCAATACTCATCTTCCCAAGGATTGTTTGTAGCATCTTTTTTTTTTTTTTTTTCCGTCATGCTCTTCTCCTCCTCACATGAGGCTTCCCATACCATTCCCCTCACGAAGCCGGACCTACCCCACATCCATGAGCAACGAGAACCTGAAAAAAGGTAGGGACACCCAAAATTCCATCCCCTCCTTCACCCACCACCTCCTTGTTTACCACCACGGACAGGCCCTGTTTACGCCATAGGTAGTGGTGTAATGAGGCTGTTTGCCATTTGAACCGAGGTCGGGCGCCACCCACCTCCAAAAGAAAGTCGCCGGCCTGCTGGACACCACAATGTTTACACCCCATGTCACAAGGGTTCAGATTTCTAATGGCCCGGCCAAAACCAATCACCATTAGGAAAAGCAGTTCGGAACCATTGGTGGCTCAGAAGTTTCTGCAAGCGAACAAGATCTCCGAAAAATGAAGAGGTAAATAGGGCTCAGTCACGACTTCAGTTAGAAATCCAGTTCGGGCATCCCTCGAATACAACACATCCCCACAGGACCCTAAAGCTATAGGCCGTATACATTTACCATTTTCCGCACTTTGGCACAACATTCTCAAAATCGTGACCGGAGTGCATTTTCAAACTGAAACCGTGATTGCACCCTAGTTTTCCCAACAATAAAGTACTACAAGCGGACCTTACATCAGTTGTATTTATATATATATATATAGGATCCCCGTAACATAACAGCCTTGAACCACCAGTGCACCCGGGCTTGGAGGCAATGCACGGCGCGCCAAGCATTTCCAAACTGCCAGCGGTGCACTTTATTATTTTTGAGCTGGCGCCGCCTCCCACTGTGGTCCGGGAGCACCGAGCCTCCAAAATTTTTGTAGGCGGTGGAACATTTTTTCTGCAAGACAGGGGCCAGGCACTGGTGGTTTAATTCCCGGCCTATGGGCTGCCGTTCTTCAGCCAGAGTATGCTGCCCCTGCTTTCTGCCATGGCAGCAGGAAGAGACTTCAAAGTCTTCAATCAGTACAGCTACAGGAAGCAGGAAAAGCCTCCAAAGTCTTCAATCACTACGCTGCTCAGGGCTCGACTCCACTACGTGGGATTCTAGATGTGTTTGAACTGTAGCTGATTCAGATACAATGGGATCGACTGGACATTCCGATGCACCAGGACAACAGGCAGATCCTAATACGTTCGGAATGTTGTGTAGCGGAGCCATGGTCAAAAAGCTTGGCAGTCGGCAGGCATGGCACCTCCAACTTCCTATGTGAATTCTTCCACATTGATATTAGAACAACGAAAGGCAAATTCACCATGAGAGAGCGAAAGGAAGTAAAAAGAAAGACAAAAAGAGGACCAAAAACACGCAAAAAAACAACACTAGGAATTTCCATTCGGGTGGACACAAGCCTCCAAAATGCCCGATGACCACAGGTCATCAGCAGAGGGGCCTTTTGCACATGCACTGGTGGTCCACGGGGTCCTGCTTGGGCCGCAGCAACTCAAAACCGCTGGCCATATTGGCTACGGGCTCAAACCGGCTCTTGAACTCAAGGAGCACAAGCATGTAAGGCAACAACATGCCAGCCGCGGAGAACCCCGCACATCGCCGGCACAAGCCATACAAAGCACGGGATTTTCTTCGGAGAGTTTCCCTTTTTAAATTGAAGTACCGTACTGACTTCGTAATAATCCGTGAGGCGCCACTGCTCACAGATTTCCTTGTTCTCAGGGAACAT
Organism: Chara braunii; assembly: GCA_003427395.1. NCBI lineage: Eukaryota > Viridiplantae > Streptophyta > Charophyceae > Charales > Characeae > Chara > Chara braunii. Next base: position 889,023 of record BFEA01000252.1, read on the forward strand.
CTCCCTCCCCGACGCCTCCCCGACGCCATCATCCGAGGGGCACTAGCAGATCATAAGGCCTCAGTGCAGTCGCAGCTTCAACGTACCCGCAAAACAGTTCTCAAAAAAAGATACCACGCTGCACCATTCCCAAGTTGAGGAACAGAGCCCCGAATCTGCGGTGGATCGCAGGCAAGCGAGGAGGACCTACGTGCAAGTGAACAAAGGCGAAGGCGAAATACACACGAAAGGAAAACTCTCTGAAATCGGGGCAGCGGAGCCCTCGACTCATTGAGGAAACTCCTGGGAGCATGACCCCAGATTTTCAGGGGTACCCTTCCAACAACCGCCTGACCAAGCTACGAACAGGGACCAAACCCGGATGATACACAGTTAACCCCCTAGCCTCAATGGGATGATACACAGTTAACCCCCTAGCCTCAATGTTGCGCTCGGGTGGGCCCAGCCCGACATTCCTTCCATCCAAAGGGTGTCAATCTTGTCAGCTTTGCCACAAACTCGCGAGGGAGAGGCCACCAAACATGCTTCTCGATCAATGGGCGACAGGCAAGCCACTCCGATTCATCATCTCGGACGTATGTCTGCTATCATACATAGCAGCAAGCCTACCAAGACAGAAAAGACGACCAGCACAGGAACTAAAATGCACCACCTTCATATGCATGTTCATCCTCCTAATCCGCTGAACAAGAAAACATGGACGAAACACGCTCTTCTCTTCTGTCAGAGTGTCACAGCTCCCTACAAGGATATATATTCATATACATATAGATATTGTTGTTCCGACAGAGTTGCGCGACTGCTCCAGAGGATATAAACGCGCCTATAAAAATTACCCGCAGCAGAGTAAACCAAGGCCGTTCACTTTTTTTCTAGGCTGTCTTCCCAACGTCTCTCTCACTTTTGAGCTGCTTGGGAAAAAACTAATGCTCTCTGGGCCAGTCCTCCAAGGCCCCTCCCGCTATATTTATAATTTTTAATCGTAACAATTTACTCCTGCAACAAAGTGCCACTATACTGTTCCTTGAGTAAAACCCACACAGATAGATGTCTTTCGGGACATCCGTCAAACCGCTACCGTCTTCACCCGAATCGAACACCCGGTCATTATAGCTGAATTTTATAATTTTTAATCGTAACAATTTACTCGTGCAACAAAGTGCCACTGTACTGTTCCTTTAGTAGAACTCACACAGATAGATGTCCTTCGGGACATCCGTCAAACGGCTACCGTCTTCACCCAAATAGAACGCCCGATCATTATAGCTGGATTTGGCACAACTTCCAGTCCAGATACAGCAATAATTAACGGGCGTCCTATTCGGGTGGGTGAAGACTGTAGTGTACAAGGCCCCAGCCTTGTAGAGAATTACTCGTTACCAACTCCAAAAACGCAGGAGCCAGTGCGCCGTCGATAAAATACATCAGCCGCGGTCAGCGTTGTGCTTTATTAGCCTCTGAAAGGGGCCCGTGACCGATGCATGGAAATGTTCTGGTGGTTTAAAATTAGAACACTACAGAGAAGAAGATTAGCATTGTCCCTGCCCAGGGACGTGACACGCATAAATCGAGAAATGGTCCACATGATAATAATAAAAAATAAAAAAAAGGAGCTCACAGATAAGGTGGCATGGCCCTCGCTCCACTGTTCAATGCTCTACATGTAGCTGGACTGAAATTGACACAGCATGCATTAGGACGGATGCGACTCTCGGAATGTATCGGGACAGCCTTGAGGTTCAGAAGCATTTAGAAAGTCCTGCCGTGGTGCAAGTTGCCAGCATCTTGTTCACGTGGAAGGAACCAAGACGGTCCGTCCTGGTGCACCACCAGGCTTCAACCACCAGGCTTCAACGCCACCAATAATAGAATGGTGGTCCCAGCTCCATGTTATATTCAACATGCCCACCAGAATAGCAAATTGGTCGTTAGCCAATCTGTCAGACCACAGAGCACATATGCATGTGTCCATAATAGCCACTAACGGACTGCACCCGAATGCATCTAGACCAAAAGTTACACCAAATGCAGCTACTATAATGACCAAGCGTCCTATTCGCATGAAGACGGAAGTCTATGCTGAAACCTCCGCCGAGTATCCAATAATGAAATGCGTCGGTGCGGACAATCAGCAGGGAAGACGGAAGTCAATCAGTCAATCTGTCAGATCTGACAGCAGTACAACAAAGACGACCAATACGACGAATTACTTCTTTCACTGTATCTAGACCGAAAGTTGCACCAAATGCAGCTATAATGATCAGGCATCCTATTCAGGTGACGACGGTAGACCGAGCACAAAAATCTGACAAGACAGGATTACCATCTTTTCACCAGAATGGAACACCGGGTCTGGCATTTGGACCAGATACAGCCACAATGACCAGAATGGAACACCGGGTCTGGCGTTCTATTCCGGGGGAGGATGGTCGCTTGCTGGGCTGCTCCTTCTACAGGATATTATGCAGCATACCCACAACAATTGGCCAGTAGATCTCTCGGATCTGACACGTGTCAGAAGGGACCTGTCACAAGAGTTGCCTCAGCCTCGTGTAGACATGTGCGACAGGACACTACTACAGAGCTCTCCGCCACTAGAATTGCCTCAGCCTCGCGTAGACGTGCGACAGGACACTACTACAGAACTCTGCGTCCCATACGGTATCTGTGAGGGAGGAAGGTATTAGCATTCATCATCAGACAGAGCAGCACTCACCTTTCCACAATGACAGAAACAGACTCCCCCCCCAATCTGGCCCATCACTCGGACCAAATACAGGTTGTGAAGCTGGGATACTGAGAAAACCAGACGAATACAATGCTACCGCCATCCCCGCCCGGGACACAACTCACCCTCATTTTGACTGAATCGGGCCCCAGAAACACGGCTTGTATACGTCCATTTGCAGAGTAAGTTACGTTCAGTGGAAGGCGGTATTGGGCTACGTCCTTGAAAATAACAAATGGGAAAAAGAAGAAATAAATCAAGCGGGACGTTACGGATGAGAGGATCCAACACTGCCATAATAAAAAATGCCATAATAAAAAGAAGAAATAAATCAAATGGGACGTCGTAAGGATGCGAGGTTCCATCACTGCCAGAATAATTACACATTGACATATAAGAAATATTATTCAAATATAACAATTCAGATATAATAATTCGCAAGACAACAGCACACGAGATTTCTATTCCACTATAATAATACAACCACAGGGTTTTTCTTCTTAAAAAAAAAAAAAAAAAAAAGGACACGCACGCTGCATGGGCATAGGGTTTTAGGGTAAATTAAATATGGAGTACCAAGGTTGATGGGCCTCGCTCCACTGCTCATCAAATGTGCAAATTGAGAATGAATCTTCCACTCAAACATGGAAAGGTACACCGCCATATCTTTTGTCTTTTGTATGCGGTGAGTAGTGAGCGGACCCAGGCCCTCTGCCTCAGCGCATATAAGAACTTCAGGCATTCAGATGAATCCCCAGCCATCTACATTCTATACACTGCACAAGTCTCAGGGTCTCGGCGCACGGGAAACGAGTGCATCTGCCCACGAAAGGTGGCAAAATACACTCGTTACTAATTTATAGCAAACCGATGAACCTGGCCATTTTCTGCAGGAGAAACTTCAGGCATTCAGATGAATCCCCGGCCGCCTACAGTCTATACGCTGCACAGGTCTCAGTGTCAATGCCAGCTGGTTAAAACATCGCCAACATGAAGGGCAGGGGGACTCAACCTCGTCAATCCTAACCTTTATGCGACCAGCGTGTAAAGGAGAAAATAGAGAAAATAGAGAAAATGGAGAAAATGGAGAAAATGGAGCTGCCTCACCCCTCGGGAAAAAAAGAACATGGGCGCAATCAAGGGGAACACTCGTTGGGCCCAATGGGGACAGCTTCGAGGTCAGCTGTGAGCTCGTAAATTTACGACCGAAAAGCCCAAAAGACTGTCCCGTAAATGAATGAAGAGAGAGAAGAGAGGAACCACCGCAGTCCTACAGAAAAGTGTGCTACCGTCTTCATCCGAATACACAGCCCAGTCATTATATCTCTATTTAGGCCAACTTCGACTCTAGATACAGATATAATTACCGGGCGTTCTATTCGGGCGAGGGACGAAAAATGAAAAACCCAATGGCTGCCTGATGAACGCAGAGAGAGGTGTTTGCACACCAAAAGCATACACCGGGAGTTCCGTTCCGATAGCGGCTGTCGCATCGAGACCAAGAACCTGACCGGCTTCCCCCGCTACGGTCCATTGCATGAATCACTATGCCTTCAGTGCAGTGCTCTTGATGGGTCACAGTACCATCACCCCGCGCTCCTCACTGTCACTGACCACATAGTCGAGACGAACACACGGGTAGCTATAGGACAAGCCAAGTTCTGAGCCACAGCTGCTCCACCACCGCCTGTGGAAGAGCCTTGTGAAATGACCCCGAGAATATAACAGGGAACATGGCATGGAAGCGATCCTCGTGTAATGATGACCAAGAGGGCAACAGGAGATGTGGGATAGAACGATTGCTTTCCTACATGAGCCTTCTGTAATGAACGAGAATATAGCAGGGAACATGGGGCGTGTAACGACCAAGAGCTCAACAGGAGATATGGAATAGAACGATTGCGCTCCTAGATGAGCCTTGTGTAATGACTGAGAATATAACAGGGAACATGTCATGGAAACGATCCTCGTGTAATGACCAAGAGTGCAACAGGAGTTATGGGATACAACGATTGCAATCCTAGGAGGCGGGATAAATAAGGTGCTGAGCAGACAAGGGACGAAGACGGGTGATAAATGGAAAAAGCAGGCTCACGGAAGGGGGGATAAATAAGGGTTCCGAAGCCGAAGAGGGAGGGGGTGATCGACGAATGGGAGCAGCCAGCAGCAGCCTATATCCCAGATTTTGTGCTTACCTTCCAGAGGTTTCGCGGCTCGTGGACGACGCTTCGATCATTCGTTCCTTGCTGCCAAGGCTGCAAACACATGAATGGATGAACGTGAGGGTGATGACATAATCCAAGGCAAAGGCAAGCACAAAGACAACGAGGACAGAACAGCTCATTGTTTAATGAGCGTCATTCTTAACCACGCCAGGAGTTAAAGAAAAAAAAAAAAAACACTGAGTCAATCAATCCAGCCATCAACGAACCACTCGCACCAAACCAATCAATCACTTGTAGGTTCATTCAACCCGTCACACAACGCGCAAAGCATTCGCCACGCATGAGCATTCAGCAACCAATATATTGACAAAAGAACCCCCCTTTTAACCCCCTTTAAACCCCCTTTTTAACCACACACACTTAACCTACCAATCAAACCCTTCATTTGGCTACCAAAAAAGGATACCAACGAATCCGCCTACCGATCGCTCAGCCATTCACACAACACAAACCAACATACCCACCAATTGATAATTTGCCTGCTCAATCTATACCAGCAAAAGCAACCGAGCAGCAGCAAGACGATCAGACCAAAGCCAGACAACCAAAAAGGAAGACAGGCGGCCATGGGCGTAACACAAACCCCATGAATAAAATGCCTCGACACGTCGAATCTGGTTCTTCTCTAATCCAGACCAAACGAAACCAAAATAGATCAAACCTCTTTACCGAAAAATCCGTAGACTCAAATCTGTAGAGCACCTCCATAAACCGATTTACGATCGTTAAGTACCTCTCATGGAGAGCTTTCGTAATACTTCGATTCGCACTATACCGTGACAGCGTGGGTCTCAACAACGACGCAGGGAAAGGGGTTCTGCAGCATCCTAGACGACCGCCGCAAAGGCCTGCCACCTCAGGTCACGCATCTTCTCTCGCTATTCCGACACTCCATCTTTTCCGTTCACTGAGTTAAAGAGTGGATGACACAGGTTAGGCGTCACGATGGCAGTGCCTCCTCCTCCTCCTCCACGCCCCCCACCACCCCGCGCCCCCCGCCCCTCCGCGAATCGAACCGTATTCTTCCTTTCTCGATACGCTCTCAAACCAGCTTTCGACCGAGCAGAGCAAACCTCCTGATCGGGCTGAGCGTGGACCCTACTCAGTCCCAAGAGTCGATAGAGAGGAGAAGAGAGAGGTAGGGAGAATGGATAGAAAAAGACGCGCATAAAGTGCATTGATAATAGAGATCGTGAGGACGACGAGGAGCACGGGAAGAAGGAGAAAACGGAAGGGGGAGGAGAGCAACCAAAAAAGCGGAAGCAAGAGCACAAGGGACAACCCTAAACGGATTGCATGGCGCCGAAAGACGACGGAAGCAAAAGCGCTTGCATACCGCCATAGCAACGAGCTCCACTCATTACGAACTTCCAAGAACAATTCTGCCCGTGTACGAAAATAGTACGGACATCGACAACTGATGCGAAAACGCAGACGAAAAAAAGAAACCTTCATATCACCTCAGTCACACGAAAGAACACCTTCCGTCTCTCCCGTCTCCTCCCTCGCTTTTTCCAGCCCACATACCTCTCTCTCTCTCTCTCTTCCATGCCAAAAGTCCCTCTCTCTCTCTCCTCCATGCCAAACGTCCACCCTCCATGCCAAAAGTCCCTCTCTCTCTCCTCCATGCCAAACGTCCACCTCTCTCTCTCTCTCTCTCCACCCCTCCTGCCAAAAGTCCACCTCTCTCTCTCTCTCTCTCTCTCTCTCTCTCTCTCCCCCCCCCCTGCGTGCCTGCGAAAAGTCCACGATTAGGGTTACCGTGAAAGAAGAATTGAAAGCGGACTGCACACAAGCGAGAAGGAAAGAGAGGTGGACAAGAGAGTGAATGCGCGCTACCGCGGAAAGGCGACCACAGGCGCCGCCCGGCGGGGCCCTAATTAAGGGAAAGCCTTCGTGACAGGTAGTACCCTGTCACCGTCACAAAAGCGCCGCGACGTAAGCGAATGGTCATCGGCATAACAACTTGGGGAGAGAGAGAGAGAGAGCAGGAGTTTATTACAGACGCAATGGAACCGACACAAGTTGTGCATATAAATAGCCGGAAGAAAAAACGAACATAAACTTTGCTGCCTGATGAACCGATGGACGAATGGTGGATGAATGGATAACCTGCCTGTCCACGAGCACACAACAAACAAACCCCGTTCTCTCCTGTCTCCCTCCGCCACTCAACTTTCCCTTCCATTCCACCCCCCCCCTCACCCTCTGCGGGGCCTCCGGCTTGATGCAGACGACTGCCGATGCGGCAATCATATCATCACTCATATAAATAACAATAATGAAGTTGCGCACAAAAGCGAGCACGCTTCAGCCCTATCCTTGAGAGACATTCATCCCGGAGCAGCAGAAGACTCCCTGGTAATCAAACAGACAGACTGTCAAAGCAGAGGGATGAAATTTTCCTTCCATGTGACTAGCCACACACCCATACCCTCACCCCTTGCCGTTGGAAAGGGGGAAGACGGCAACAGTGGTGTCCATCTCTCCTGAATTCCCCTCCTCCACGTCTTCCTCGTTGGCAATGGCAGTGATCCGCTCGGGGGAAGAATCCGTTCCATCCTCATCAGGCGGCGGCGTTATTACCCTTTCTCCCCGCTCTTCCTCGAGCTCTTCACTGTCCAACCCGCTTGCCTCCCTCCCCTCTCCCTCCCCTTCCAGGGAGGCAACGTCGTCGACCTCCTCCTCCTCTCCCGCTTCTCCCACGGCGTCATCAATATCAACATCCACATCATCGCCCTCTGCGTCGCTGGCATCATCCTTCCCAACTCTCTTGTAGAAAAGCATGTACGCTGCTGGCGACTTGACATCCTCCTCCCTCATCGGCGAAACGTAGCTGTCATCGAAGTTGTACCACAGATCATCGTTCACTAGTTTCGCATAGGCAGTGTAATGACCCCCTCCCATCCCCCCGTAGTGATTACTGACAGCATACAGATCATACAGACAGGACGATTTCTCCCCCCTCTGTTTCGTTCCACCATTTCTCCTCCTCTTCCTGGTGACGTATTGCCTAACATCCAGTCCTCTTATCGGAAAATCGACGAAGGTCTCGAGCTTCCTCTTCCACCAATGGGAGAAGGAAAACCGCTTCAAGTGCACGACCAGAATATCCGGCATTCTCCACAGGTCCAGTTTCTTAGTCGCTTGGCGGTGCTCCTTGCAACGAGGGCAATACCACATGTCATCTTTCCCGAGAGACTCCTTGGAAAGAAACGCCTCCAAACAAGAATACAACGAAAGCGATTCCTGCCGTGCCCTCTTGGCCAAAGACGGACCTCCTACCCTTAACCTCTCCGAAATTAGCTCTAGCACTTGAAGGTCGTACTCCTCACGACCGGTCGGTGGCGGCGACGCCCACTCCAATGCCACACACCTCCACCCGCAGCTGCGGACCACCCAATTGCGCGGCAGAGGCTTGTCCAACTCCACGACACCTTCCCTGTGAAGACCTCTGTCATCCATACACGACACCAGGAACGGACACTCATCCTCCTCGCCGGACGAATCTTCTTCCTCCTCCCTCTCCTCCACTTCACCATCATCGTTCGCGTCCTCACGTCTCACCATAGCCATTCCTTTATCAGCAACCACTTCTGTCATCTCCACCTCAGCTCCGGGTACGACGCCACTCACCTCCGACATCACGTCCCCATTGTCGTAATCGCCGTCATTCTCCATGTCGACTCTTCCTCCTCCTTTTCCTCCTTTACCTCCTCCTCCTCCTAGACCCTTCGACGTCCATCTCTTTTCCCCGTCGTCGCAATCCTGCTGCCTTCTCTCTGCTGAACTCCCCTCATTTCCCCCCGCCGTTGGACCGTCCACCTGCACACCATCCTCCCCATCCTCCATAGATATATCAGTCGTTCCATCAGTGCCATTCGTCTCGGCACTCTCGAAATCAACGCTCGTCGACGGCACTGCATCTCCGTTCGCCGCCGCCCCTCCCACACGCATCGAATCGCCAGGCGAAGGGCCGCCGCGCTTCCCATTAACCGACGGCCGCCGCCCATCCTCCTCCTCTCTCTCCTGCACCTGCTTTTTCCTCCCAGGCATCCGCCTACTCTCTTCTGCGGCACCTCCAGCGCCAAACCCGTTCTCGAGGTCGCCCCTCCTTCGTTGCATCGGTCTCAGCGCCGCCTTCACCACTTGTACCACCTCCTTCGCGGACGTCACACCCCCTTCTGGTGCAATACCTAGTAGAGGAACGCCGAACATCCTCCAGTCGCCTTTGTACATCCCCTCCTCTCTCCTGTTCAAAATCATCACGAGCCGCGACCTCGGCACCGAGCAAGGCACACGATAAGCCACCAAAGGTTCTTCATCCTTGATTGTGCCGATGGATTCTTGGAGCATGAAGTCGAGCGGTCTCAAGATCCGCCCCTGCTGCAGCTGAACGAGTGCCATACGTTCGGTCTCCCTGTCGAGGTCGCAGGCCTTGGCCACCGCCTCCAGGAGGTCCTCCACCGTCCCCTGCTTTGGCACAGAGACTGTGTACGTATCCGGGTCCACACTGCCGTCCGCACTCAGCACTGCCACCATCATCGATCTCGACGTCTTCGCAGGCAGCGGCAGAGAAAGGTACATGAAGGGATCGAACGTCACAGAGGTTTTGCCACAAGTGGGGCAGACAAGAGTGGACTTGTACTGGCCCTGACAGATGTCGACCACAATAGAGTCGTTCCTGGCCTTGTGATTTGCCCAGGCTTCGATGGCAACCTTCTCGTCCGGACGTCCGTCGGCATCCTTCTGCTCTATGTAAGGCTTGTCACGAACGCGATTCAAGTCCTCGTGAAGACCGTTCAGCAGGAAAGCGAGCAGCTCCTGCGAATCGTGCTGATTGTACCCGCTGAATTGCGGAGCAAAGCGCGCCAGCGTCCCCTTGAAATGCCGCGGGGCAACGGGAGACTTGCCTACCAAAATCATCTCCCGAAGCAGCTCCCCAAAAGCACGCGCAATCTCCCCCCTCATGCCCAGGGGATTCTCAAGGTTGATCTCGCGCACATAGTCGCTCAAGAAATACTCCACCAGCTGCGGCGTGTGGGCCAAACACTGCAGCGCACTGTTCATAAAGCACGTATTACCTAGATTCTGCAGACCGGTCAACCCCCCTCTCCCACCGGCGCTACCTCCCCCCCCGCCCCCTCCATCCCTCCATCCCAATCTCGCCATCACGCCTGTCCTAAAGAACCCCCCGCCACTGGTGCTGACCCCGCTTCCAGTACCATTGTTATTGCCAATCGCCGCTAACGCTCTCGTCTCCACTGCATCGCCCCCTCCAGCCCCTACCTTCGAACGACTGGAAGCGCCCAAGTCAAGACCGGAGGAGGAGGAAGAGGACGGCGCAATGTTGTCTGCGGAGGTTGGCTGACTTCTATTCAACGAGTTGTTGGCTTGATCTTGCCGTTGCGGCGACAGAAGTCCGTTGCTGGGAGGGGAGGAGAGGGATCCCGACCTCGTCGCAGGCAAAATGCTTCCGTTGCTGTAGGAAGACGGCAAGGACGACGACTGCGCGGAGATACCCAGCTGCTTCTGCTCCGCCAACGCAGCTGAGGACGAAGTCTGAGAATCGTGCGCGGACGTAAGACCGGCTGCCCTCCTCGACTCTTGGCCTTCCCCCCTTAGATCTCCCTCCCTCGCCGTCTCTCCCAGCACGTCATCCTCGACAATATCCGAGGTCATCGCCATTCTCGAGGCCGTGACGGACGCTGACGTCAACCGATGAGATACATAGGTGGATGCCGACCCTTCGGAGATCAACGCAGCGCCGGTGGACAACGAGGAGGAGGAGGTAATCGCGGAGGACAGGGAAGCGCCGGGCGACGGCGAGGAGGAAGAGGTGGAAGCGAACGAGTCCTGCTCTGCATCCCCTCCTCGGCATCTTCCCTCTGATTCCACAAGAACCTTCTGGAGATCCTGGATTTCATAGTCTTCAAGCGTCCGTACGGCATCCGTAAGCTTTTTCTGCTTCTTCTCGTTGAAAAAGTCCCAGAGACAGAAGGATTTTCCTTCCATGTTCAACAAGTCGGCCACTCTTTGCTTGAGCTCCCCCACAGTGGCCTTTCTGCTAATAATTAGCTCCTCACAGATGCCGGACTGAGACCGCACGATCTGCACGCGAAGAGGATGCAGCTCCACGATCAGCTGCCGACAGCTCTCTTCCCCCTGGGCAATGACTTTGCGTGGGAGAGCAGGGCCACCGCTGTACCACCTCACCAAGCGATCCCATACCGCCTCAGGAACGAGACAGAAGTCCACTTGTTCCTCCAATCCTCTCTTCAAATGGGCGAAGTTCGACTTGTTCTCCCCACCTTGCGCAATTTTGTTGTTGTCAATGACGCCCGGTTTGCCATTAAAGTAAGAAATCTTAGTCTTCTTCGAGTCCTTGGAACCCACATACTCCATCCATTGCTGCCACCACTCCGCAGATATTACGTAGTAGGTATCACCCTCCTTACGGCGATAATTACTCTCATCTAGGAGTTTTTCCAGCTCCTCCTTCTCTTGACTTGGGGACCGGTCAAAAGAACAAACGCTATCGCTCAGGTGATTCATTTCGCTGCGGCGGACTGTCTACCAACCCGCTCGCTTCCTTCGATAGCGATATAGCAGCATAACCCTCTTCCTTTCTCCCCTTCCCTTCCGTTTCTCGAGACAACCTATCTGCTTCCCTTCGGGCAGCTGCTGCCGCTGGTTCAACTCCCTCCCACTCTGTCAAACCCGAAATCTACGTCGCCGAATCCAGAACATTCCTCACAACTATGCGTGTGCGTTGTGCGCAACGCGTGCACGCAGTCTCCCTAGCTCACAGACCGCAAGCGCATGCACGAATCGAAAACAGAAATTGTTAAACTCATCACTGATAATTCAATGAATTGCCACACTTTTTTTTCTTTCGTGGATCGCCAACGTATCACCCGCTGCAAATCTTATACCTATCCGTCCATCCATCTACTCCCTACCTCTTGTTCGAGTGCTTATCTAGAACAAGCGAACAAGATCTGAGACTCACAAATCCAGGAACACATGCACCCGCAAACCTTGCACACGTTAAACCCGCCAGCACTCTCTCTCTCTCTCTCTCTCTCTCTCTCTCTCTCTCTCTCTCTCTCTTACACACACACACACACACACCACCTCTATCTCTCTCACACACGCACGGAGCCTTCGGGCAATTAGTTCGCTGCACGGCAATAAATTTGCTGAGGGCCGTTCAGCTCTGCCCTTTCCCTACCCTATTGTCTGCATGTAAGATGCGGCGAATGGTTGGCTCACATAGAACCAACTCCCCCCACGCACTTGATCTGCGAATAACACATGAGGGTTGTCAATCCCATAAAAGAATACAAGATCGAAGTTAAGCCGCAGAGACTCGAGCGCACAAGCGTGCATGGGGGGATACGCCACCTCGCTCTAGTTAGCAAAGAGTCATGGCACATACAGGAACCCACGCAAGCGTAGTGTTGCTGTAGGCATACGTGTGCAAGCAATACACAGGAGATTACTCCGGACCAACTGAAGGTGAGCAATCTCGTCCTGTGAGCTTTCATCAAGTTGCGTGCTGAGCCCCCATCATCCGCGTTTCGCGCACCGTGGGTGCTGCTTCCTGCCGTCAAGCTCTCCGTATGAAGAACCGCAGGCCTGTTTGCAGAGCAGTAGTTCGCGCATGCAAACTCTTTCCCCCTGACGAGTCGTCGTTGATCCCACCACCACCGATTTGAATACCAACCCTTTCCCAATCCCGACTACCGTTCTGACGCCCGATCCTCTTCTCCAAACTCGACCTCGAGCACAGCGCGCAAGCTTGTCCCTCTCCTCAGCACAGAGAAATGAGAGAACGAAGGGAATCAGAAATCGAAAGTCGCGCCCGCGTAAGATGATTGCTTGCTACAATTAATTAATTCATCATCTCGTCCGTGTCATACTTCGCCGCCCCTTCTGAGCACATACTATCTTCTTTTCTTCTCCGCCTCCCTTGCTCGCTCAGTTGCCTACCTTCGACCATCTATCTATCTGTCTGTCTATCCTGTAAATTTCTGTACGAATTGTATAATGAAGAAAGACGCTCGCCGAGAAGTAAACGCACGTGCATAATATAAATCAAAACAAAAGCGCACAGACAGCACCGCCGGAGCTCTGTCTAATTTAATTTGCTCCACCTCAGGCGTCGAGAAGTTTCCGGGGCGTAGGCTGCATCTTACTGTTCCACGTGTCTCAACCTCTTCCTTCCACGTGTCTCAAGCTCTTCCTTGTGCCCCTCGTACACCCCCCGACAATTGACCACCAGCATAGCATGACTCTTCTGCGAAGCAACTGATGATTGTCATTCAACTCCTTGCTTCCGTAGATACGGAACGTATTGCTGTCGACATTCAAAAACGAAGTGCACGTCCTCAAGAGGAACGTATTGCTGTCGACATTCAAAAACGAAGTGCACGTCCTCAAGAGCGGGAGCGGCGGCAGCGGGATTCGGCGGCAGCGCAGCGGCAGCGGCAGCAGCGGCAGCAGCAGCAGCAGCAGTAGCAACAATGAAGGTCCTCCACGACCCCAACAGGAAGTCGCGCAGTTACGAATATTTGCCACACGAGGAATCTGGACACAGGTGCCTGCAGCTCGTCAGCGAATATAGAACGCCTCATCCCTCCTTCCCTCCTTCCTCCGGCCTAACTCTTCATTGGCCTTCGTCATAATCAACCTGCGCACAGTCAAATGCCCGGACCCGACCCGACCGACCCGACGCTTCCGAGCCGATAGCAACCCCCGCCCACAGTGCCTGCCAGGGAGGCAACAGCGCGACCGAGATGTCCGTCGCACAATGTGACACGGCACCGCGGCCGAAGATGGCTATGAAAAGGAAGGCGGTTCTCTGCGGGTTGTGTTGCCGGCTGCCCAGCGCTACCGTAGGCGGTCCTGACCCCAGATGAAGAGTACGCGTGGAGACCCCGAGCTGGCAACACCCTGCTGTTGCCTCAGGTCCTTTGGTGGAGGAAGAGAGAGGGAAATGAAGAAACAACAGTGCACTTGCTCCTCACTTGATAGATCATGCAGTCCCGGGCTCCCTAATCCCTGCACCCCTTTCGGCAGGACCACCGCGCCTTTTCCACACGTGAAAACGAGGACTAAAAACCCCGCACTACTGTTGTTTGGGATGCACTCTCAGCTGGGTTTTTCCCTCGAAAACGCCGGAGGGCTGCGCCGTACACCACTGCGTTAGTTAGGTACCAACTGTATTCTGACTTTGATCGAACCCGGCCGACAAACCGCTCAGGTTCACGCGCTCGAAGTCCAATCAGAGCACCGCGACTTCGATGACTCTCGAATGAATATGGGCGCATCGTACGACCTTGTTCGGTCTAATTAATCCATTTTGAAACTGTTGAACAACAGAGGAAAAAGGGTCCAGACGTCCACGTGCCTCGCCTTCCTTTCGAAAGACATCATGATGGCGCCGGATGGTGGGCGAGGTCGCCCGTAAGGTAGGAGTGAATGTATCAGACAGTAACTAAAGCGGGATGAGCTGAAAAGTCCTCGTGTGAACAATCTACGGCTGTTGGCCGAGAGGCCAGGAAAGACGTTGACAGATCAAATCCCAGCCTTTTGAGTAATCCCGCCAGAATTCCAGATTCCTCAAAGACTGTCCCCTCGATTGATTACGGATTGCCTTACAAACTGCCCCTCGCACCATCATGGGGGTGGAGGCTCATGGCACCGGATAAGGGCGACCCCGAAGAGGCCAGTATCACGCCCGGTGGTAGCCCGGTTCTGTTTTCTTTTGTGTTGGGAAAAAAACAGGGAAACAGGGGGAGCGCCGGTACTGGGCAAGTAGCATCGCGCTCCCGTAGTGGTGTCACTCCGCTACAGTGCGTAGCGTTGTTCGACTGTCCCCTCTGCCGCCATGATGGAGAACGCTGTAGGGATATGCTCGTTCCGAACCGAGAGCAGAGGCTTGCCCTCGTGCATCCTTGTGAACAGTTGCAGAAACTTCAGGTAGGATAGGGCAACGCGTCATCATCTAACATCTACCTAATTGACGATGAACTGTTAATCAAGGGAGACCGACACCGCTTAGGTGTTGTCATCATCCTCGCGATCAAAGGACTCTTGGGCTCCTTATGTGCTGACATCATCAGAAAACTTCAAGTAGGGTAGAATGTTACGCCATCATATGTCATTTACTCAGTTGAAGGTGATCTCTCAATTAAACCACCAGTACCTTTCCCAGCCAAAACGCCGAGACGTGTTGGTTAACACACAGGCCGCACTCGGCCTCAAGCGGCGGCCAGATGCGTCATAGAAACTCAGCGCGCAGCGCCCACGACCCATAGCTAGGAAAGGTACTGGCAGTTTAAAGGAAGGTCTGATCTTTATAGATGTTGCTGACATTGCGGCAACTCATACATAGAAGTTATTTGTGTTCCCGAGGCACGTCGCCCTCAAGGGCATCCACACTTTCACTCTTGGTGCTCGCGACTTTATCACTGAAAGCAGCATGTACATACGGGGGAATTCTTGCTAAGAACAGAAGGAATTGGAAGGGGGAGTAGGCTCAGGACCTCTGGCCTGACATATACCTCCGATGGCTCGTGTTGCTCAAGGATTAGAGGTGGGGGTGCATGAATCCATTAGTCGATGGCACGATGAAGGTGTATGTCCTTACGATCTAGATATATGTGAAGTGATTGAGGATGCAGAGGGGAGGAGATTTTTAGTAAATGAGATGGTGGATAGTATTAGGGAACACTGATTGAAAGAACATATTGTTATCACAGTGTTTTAAGACGAAGCAAAAAAAAATCAAGACAAGAAAAGGAAGACATGATCTGGGTGCATCACGATGGGTAGCTGTCTCGACGGATTTTTAATCCACATACTAAAAGAGGGAGAATTCGATTCGAGGGGCCAAACATAATATCTTATGTGGCAAAAGCACAGGAAGCGGTAGAGCGACTAATAAGGAAGTGGGAGGAGGAATACCTAACCGTGACGGTTTCTAAACTGTGGATGCCTCGTCAGGAGCATAAAGATACAAGGTTACAAGAAGCGGAGACCAACTTATGGATTATCGCTCTTTGTGTTCAACTGGACACCTACGATTTCCTTGAGGGCGCTTTCAGAAACTTCTTTGGAGAAGTGCTCCAAATGCACTCACCAGAGTTCGATAAAACCCGTCCCAAGCTAATGGACATTGAGTTGGGACGAGGAGGTAGCGCACAATCAACAGAGGGTCTGGCATAGAGAAAGAGTCAGCCAACATAAAGGCGGTCAAATGCCAAAAGCGAGTTACCCGGATGACGACGGCTAGGACCCGTACTTTACGAGTTACACAACCATTTCAGTCATGTCACTCGCCAATCTCGTGCTCAGAGCGACCTTCTTCCAATATAACTTGACGTCAATCAAGAACAACCATTATCAATATTGCGGTTCAAAGACCTCCCAAACATGAGAGATTCGCTAACCCAGAATTACAAGGCAGAGGGCATCATCAACTTTATCCCTCACTCATGCTACCCTATACCAATCGAAGTGATTGGTTAGATGATCGAATCCTAAAGGAATATGCGCAATAGAGAGGTGATAGAGAAACTTAAGGGAATCTGAGGGGGGATAAAGGTTTCATCAGAAGGGATCAGTTGCAATGATATCTTGATTGTTTGGATTGTCAAACACTCTTTCACCGACCTTTGGCTCCTCCATTAACACAAAACTTCCAACTTCAGTATTTGACAGATGAGGAAAGATACAGTCCACTGGAGGAAACCGCTCCGCCACCCTCATACTCCCTCTAACCATTATATTTGAGATATCCAAAATCACATTATCAAATAATCTCCTACCATTAGAGACTAGTCATGGCGTTAACCCTTTTACGCTTCACTCCACCGTATTGGTGGCTAGCCACGCTTGTTAAGTTATAATAAAGACATATTTCATTACTTGATTATAACTTAACAAGCGTGGCTAGCCACCAATACGGTGGAGTGAGGTGTAAAAGGATCGACGTCACATAACGAGCTTAGATGGAGGAAAAGGGTAAAAAGCAAAGGAGTGTTAGAGGCTGGGCGAGGAAGATGTTGAAGAAAGAGAGCATACAAAAGGACCGATATAAGCGACTTATGATGAGTTTTTCGTAATATTTGTGTGGAGGAAATAACTTGTTTCTTCTAGCCTGATGTTGCACATCCCAAAGATTGACAACTTAATTGTGGTTGGTCACTGCAACCTATCTTTAAACCAAGCTTTGAAACCAGGATCACACACTGCAAAGAGGACATATGTTAAAATTTTGTTGAATCTCCTAACAAAGTTGAATCGTGTGGATTTTTTCCGTCGTCCCTTGCCTGACGAACCTAGTTCGATGCAGATGTTACACATTCATCGAGATAGAGGGTCGGTGATTAAGGAAAGACTTGATTATTTTGTTGTGGCAGATCCAGTCTTAGAAGGATTTACTGATGTGAATCGAATTTACAACCCTTCTCATGTCATAAACCAGTGATAGCCGAAATTAAACTGCACTCAAACTCTGTGAAGGGGCGTGTTTGTTTGAAACTGGATCCGTAAAACTTGGAAGACCCAATGTTAGCGAAGTGAGTGAGTCAACATATGAGCGAGTGGGAGGATGCTAAATTAATGTTTCCCATAAAGGAGGACGGGTTAAGCGCCAAAATTATTATCTTTTCAAAGGTACTCAACGTCTGTTCAAGGATATTGGATTAAAAAAAACAAAAAGAAAGCAAAATGGAGACACCGAGTGGAAAAAGTCGAAGGAAGGATGAAAAAACACCCTATCTCAGTACTGGCTATGGCAGGAGAGATATATAAAATTAGCGGAGTGTGATAACCTGCAAGTCGAGAAAGAAAAAAGATCGATGAAAATCTTGGAAAAAAAGGGGATTGAGATCACCGATAAGACAACAAAAGAAACTCTTAAAAAATTACATTTGAAATAATCGCAACAAAATATGGTGAATTGAAGCACCCCTTTAATGACGCAACTCCAATTGCCTCCTCAATGGCATAAATGCTTGAAAATGCAAAATCATACTTCGAAAGCATTCTCACCACGAGGTGCTCGAAAGAACCGGTATACATAAATATAACAGAAATCCAAGATTTATGGGATCACACTCAAGTGAGGGGATCAATGCCTTCAGACCTTGACCTCGACTAGCCAATGACACTCGAAGAAACTGCTCAGACGTTCAAGTCGATGGCTAAGGGAAAATTTACAAGCATAGACAGTCTAATGATTAAGTTATATTCCATGAACTGGGGGGTATTTGGCCCAACAATGATGGAGGTGTATAAAGAGGTGTTGGTGGGAGGTAAGCTAGGGAGCAGGACGACGCACAATATCATTTCAATCCTTTTAATAAAAAAGTAACAAGGCGGGCGTGAAAAATTGGCGACCCATATCCCTACTAAACTTCTTTGATAAAATATTGAGCAAGACAATAGTACTAAGATAATTAGCTTGTTACCTCTATGGTTTGATAAAGAATAATAAAAAGCCCTTTCGTTTCAAGAAAGGTCGACGATGATCGAGGTCCTCGAGTGTAGTCGGAAAACTTAGATTTTGTAATGCTCTTGATTGATCTCGAGAAAACGCACTACAAGGTGGGTTAGACATTCGTGATGAAACTCTAAAGCATTTGCACTTTGAAGATGGTTTCTGCAAATGAGTCGTTGCGCCATACACCTCCTTCACTTTTACAGTGATGGTAAATGACTTTTTGTCTTCACTTGTAAGTTATGTTGACAAAGATAAAAAAATGCTCACTCATTAAGAGCCTTCAGTCGTCCAACACATCAGACTGCAGAGTTAAGGCACTTGTTGACGACCTCTTCACACTTTGTGAGAACATTATTCCCACTCCGTCAGCATTAACCTACGAAATGCAAGGGTACTTTATATTATACAAATATTGATAATTTAGTTCAAATCTTCATATTTGTTCCCAAATGATTTTGAGTTGAGTGTGAAATGGAGCATGAAGAAGGTGGAAAATGTTGAAGAGATGTGAATTATCGAGGTGCTGATAAGTTTGGAAGTCGAATCCTCTTTATACAGTTTCTTGCTTTAAAACAAAATTGCATTCATACTCTAGCTTTGAGAGTCAGCTTGAACTCTGTCATTAATTGGTTGAGCATTGGTAGCCAACACGTCACTATTCTCCATCCTTTGGTTCATGTATATTGTGAAGGCCCTCACGAGAGGGATTCAACCACCGGCTAAAGATTGGTTGCTCGATTCTTGTGGATTCCAAGGACCAAGAAAGAGGATGTTTTTTTAGTAAAGATAGCTCGAGAGTTATTTACCTTCCCTCGCTCTCTTGGGGGGGATGAGCCTATAGGATTATACAAAGAATAATAAAACGCAACTACGAACTTAGGTGCGCAAAATAACTATGGCAGATCATAAGAATGACCGAATTGCTTTGGCATAGAAACTTTTGATGCAATAATGGGGTGTCAACCGACTAGAGGACATCTAGGTCTGTTTCTTTATGAAACCCCTAACGAAAAGAAAAAAAAGAAAAAATGGACGACAACTATAAAGACCTTAACAAATCTTCCACCAAAAATTTAAATAGACCCCTTAACAAAAGAAGAAGTACATCCACAATATTTGTTCAAACACTCAAAGATTTGCAATCAAGACGGAGCCACTTTTGTTAGCGATAATACCATAACAACATTGGTTTGGCCTAAATGTGACGAGGAGGGACCATGGCGAGAGACCTGTGGTGCACCCTGTTGGGTGGATGGAAACCTTTTGCACAAATACAAAAACAACTAACCGGTCTCCAACACGTTGAGGAAAATTGAAAGAACCTATTGGACGTCATCCCTCATAAGTAGTTCGTTATTCTTGGTCGAGAGAGTGTAAACCCATCGAGGACTTGGTACTTAGTTGCAGAAAAACCTGACTTGGATGTGGTATGGAGGACAAAGAAAATCCTCCCCAACGGCTTCAATAGGGTTCAATGATGAAAAATCGAAGGTCACAAAAGTTGACTAGTTCTCTTAGGGAAAAAAATAAGTATGCACTAGTATAACCCTCATAGATTTATGCGGCAAAGCTCAAGTGCACCGGTAAACAAGTTTGATTACTGACCTTCTAGGTAGATTGTGTCTCACTCAAACAACTGCGTATTGACCCGCTAACCTGGAGTTAGAAGGGAAGCACAACAGGCAACACAAATACTCAGACTCTTATACCCTTAGCGGAGTACAATGTGAGAGTGGGCTATGAATTGTCTCGTTGTGGTCCCAAATCCACTACCTTAGCAACGGTCTCAAAATGGCAAGTGGTGTTGGAAAAAGGAGTGGTTGGTTCAAAATCTAAGTTTGAAAGTATGAGGAAAAATCTCACCTACCTCCCGAATAGGAAACAAGTGAGCATCCTATGGTTGTTGTTCATGTTAGTTACACCTTCGTCCATCTAGTTATGTGGGTTGAGAGTCACTATAAATCTATATTGTTCCAGTACAACTAACCGATATAATTATACAACACCTATGATGGGATTGTCCGACCTTCAGATGAGTCTCTACGTGGTGGGAATACTACTGGTCGAAGATGGGGTTGGGAGACTGGTTTAGGATAAGCGTTGGATGTTGTTAGGTTTCTTGCCCTCCGAGTTTACAAAAGCGAGGATAGGGTTACGTGACGCATGTAATGGAACACATTCTTTAAGAGGTCATATAGTTCGATAGGAATAGAGCAAGGTTTCAAAATCACCCATTACCTGATACCAAAATAAAAAAAAGGATCAAGCAGTTTATGAAACACACAATTGGGGAGGATTCGAGGAGGAAGGCAAAGTGTGGCAAGGGAAGCCAAAGATACGACATCGCCATCTTTGGCGATTTTTTATTTTTTTGTTAGAATAGTTAAACGCCCTGAAAATTAACAGTTGTGTACTTCATATAATGCAAAACCCACTAAAAAAAATTCAAAAAATAATAAAATTGTTTAGGCCCCGAACTAAAGTGAAAACAAAAAGTAAAAAGTGAAAAAAAAACGTGGGCGAGCACGTTTTGACACTGCCATCTTTGGCGATTTTTAATTCTTATTTGGCGGAGCCAAATGACTTGAAAATTTATAGGCGTGTAACTCATGTCATAGCGAACTCACAAAAAACAATTAAAAAAAACTAAATTACTTTTAGGCCCCGAAATAATTTCTGGCGGGGACCGAACGCCGTCAGGTTCGGACCCCGTATGAGACCCTGAACGCCTGCTGTCAAACGGTCTTGGGCTGCGTTCATATGCGTTTAAACGCACTGTGTGCCACGTGGCGCGAATCTATCGAACGCGACCCACCCTGTCATATGAGCGCATGGTGGACTACGGGTGGGGGGATTTGAATTTTCAAAAAAAAAAAAAAAAAAAGTGGTAGTGTATATCTCCATGTACTAGTTGAGGATTCATTCGATTTTGCTCATCAGATCGATAAAAGTACCATGAGGTCGGATGCGCTGTTGGAGACTTACGTGCTCTAGGAGCTCTCCTCTCTCTCTCTCTCTCTCTCACACACACACACACACTCACAAAAAAAATAATAATAAAAAAAAAAAATGACAATGTATATTTCCACGTTGTAGCGGTAGATTCATTCGACTTTCCTCATCACATCGATGGAAGTACCATGAGGTGAGCCGCACGGTTGGATACTTACCTCTTCTCTCTCTCTCTCTCACACACACACACACACACACACACACACACACACATACACACACACACACACACACATATACAAACACACACAGAAAAAAAAAAAAAAAGTATTGCAGTGTATATTTTTACGTTGTAGCGGTAAGTTAATTCGATTTTGCTCATCACATCGATGGAAGTACCATGAGGTGAGCTACGCGGTTGGATACTTACCTCTTCTCTCTCTCTCTCTCTCTCTCACACACACACACACACACACACACACACTCACACACACACACACACACACTCACACACACACACACACACACTCACACACACACACACACAAACACACACAAAAAACAGGAAAAAAAAGTGTTGCAGTGTATATTTCCACATTGTAGCGGTAGATTCATTCGATTTTGCTCATCACATCGATGGAAGTACCATGAGGTGAGCCGTGCGGTTGGATACTTACCTCTTCTCTCTCTCTTTCTCTTTCTCTCTCTAAAACACACACACACACACACAAAAACAAAAACAAAAAAAACAGAAAAAAAAGTGTGGCATTGTATATTTCCACATTGTAGAGGCAGATTCATTCGATTTTGCTCATTACATCAATGGAAGTACCATGAGGTGAGCCGCGCAGTTGGAGACTTACCTTCTCTCTCTCTCTC
>BFEA01000252.1:911998-924058 GCA_003427395.1 Chara braunii
ACACACACACACACATACACACACACACACATACACACACACACACACACACACACACACGCGCGTGCAGCCCCCAGCCCACCCCTTGCGCAAACGCGTCAAATGCGTTTACCTGCGTTCAGTGAATGCGCATTCATCACGTTCAAAACCTGAACGTGAAACACACGTTCAATGAACGTGCGACAACACAGCCACAGAGCCAAAGCCTTTCGGTCGAGTAGCAAGGGTGAACTGGAGTTGAGTCGCAAACCGATGAATTGGCAACCGACTTGTTATTCGTGATAACAAAAGATGATCCTCGTGGGATCAAGTTGGATCTAGTCCAAATCCTGAATCGAAAGGTTCAACGAAGACATGTAACACAGGACAGACCAATGTCCAACTAAGCTTATAAGTATATAAAAAATGACCTCCATATCATACCTCACTTAAATCCTCCCATAACATTTTGAAGTATAAATTTTTCTCTAAACAAGTGTCATGAAAAATTAAAATTTTTGACATCTCCTCTACTCATGGTGGGTTGCAAAAATCTTTCCTATTAGAATATATTATAACTTTTATAAAATAAAAAATTTTAGGTAGTGCTTCTCGTGGAAAAAATATTTTTTCATAATTTATACTCCCTCGAATATGAAACTGAAATAATCCTTGATATCAGAAAGTCAAATTTTGCCTAGTTTCATAAATTAGTAAAAATTTGGGCAGCATCTCCCTAAGAGAGGTAGACTTCTCATATCTATAAAAAGTCAGATAAAACTCAAAATAAAACTTTGAGTTTCTGTTAAGACAAAATTCAACTGACTTCTTAGATTTGTAAAGAATTCTGCAGCGTTTCCCGTAGAGAAAGTCGCTTTCCAAAATTTATACAAACTAAATACAGGTATTAAAAAAATTGACTTCTCAAAGTCAATTTTGTCTAACTTCCTCAATTAGCAAAACATTGGGCAACACTTTCCCTAGAAAAGGAGGCTGTTCATATTTATACGAAGCCAAATGTAAAACTTAAACAAAATCTTGAATTTGAAAAACCAAAAATTTTACTAACTTTTTGGTTTTTGTAAAAATTTCAGTAGCGATTCCCGTAGAAAAGTAACTGTCCAAAATTTATTAAAGGCTAAGTATAATAAATGATCCAAAAAAATGTGAGAATTGGTCTAAGTGAAAACAATTAGCTTAGAAAATGCAGGAATTAAACGAACTCTTATAGCTCCAGCAGATGGTGAACATCTAAAGCACTACCTATCAAAGCTATAACTCATAATAAGCAAAAATCACACTTTAACCACATACAACTTCATACCACAATAAGTAAATACTCTCCGAAATTCTCCAAGTTGTTTTTACACAAGTAGTACATCATTTCTCAGTTAAGAAAACCCCCAACACCCCAACTTACATATGGCATAAGAAGGTTAAGCGAGACCGAAGCCACATTGCTTAACCTTTGTATATGTATACAAAAAACAAATGACGCTACTACTTTGTTCTTTAGGTCGTTAACTAAACCAAACCGAAGCCACATTGTCTAGCCCTACGAAGTGTTTAATGTTTCAATTTATAGGCTACCAGAGAGGCCTGGTTCCATTTGCCCGGCCGGACAATATATATATATATATATATATATATATATATATATATATATATATATATATCGTCATATATAGGGTCACCAGCCCGTACGTACAGAGGTCCAGGGGCAGACGTCCGTACGTACGGGCGTTCGGGGTCCCGTACGGGGTCCGCACCCGACGGCGTTCAGCCCCTGCCAAAAATTATTTCGAGGCCTAAAAATAATTATTTTTTTTTGCATTTTTTTTATGTAAGTTCTCTATGACGTGAGGGACCTGCCTATGAATTTTCAAGTCATTTGGCTCAGCCAAATCGGAATTAAAAATCGCCAAAGATGGCGGTGTCAAAACGTGCTCGCCCACTTTTTTTTTCACTTTTTACTTTTTGTTTTCACTTTAGTTCGGGGTCTTAGCAATTTTATTATTTTTTGAAACTTTTTTACTGGGTTGTGCATCATGTGAAGTACACATCTGTAAATTTTCAGGGCATTTAGCTATGCCAAAAAAAAATGAAAAATCGCCAAAGATGGCAGTGTCGAAAACGTACTCGTGCACTCACTAAATTTATTATTATTATTAATTTTTTTTTTTTTTTTTATTAGTATTTGTTTTTCGTATTTTATTTTTATTTCAAATTTGGTAAGCAATTTGGATAGTATGCTCAGACAAATCTTGTTTAATTTATTTTTCTCCATAACATAGTTTTGTTTTTAGATTTTTTTGACGATTTTTTTTTTTTNGGTTCGCGTTCGGGCCGGACGGCCGAACGCATCCCCAAGGGGTCCCATACGTTCGGGCGTTCGGGTTCGGGCGTTCGGACCGTCCCGAATGTCGGTTACCCTGTATATATATATATATTATATTTATATATATATATATATATATATATATTGATTAAAATGTTTAATGTAAATTTGGTAAAACAAATTCATGTGACTATGGGACAAACGTTGTTCAATTTATTTTTCTACATAGCATAGTTTTTTTTCATAATTTTTTTATTCGTTTTTTGTTTTTTCTTTTTGGCTGGGACCATCCTTGGTCCTTGCACGACCGGGCCGCCCGGAAAAATAGGGTGACCCGGGCGACTCGACTGATAGCCTAACTAAATTTATAACAACTCTCTGAACCTTTTAATCTTTTGAAGACTATGACTGAATCAAACCGAAGCCACATTGCTCATTCTGCCTTAAAATACCTTCGTTATATTCTTAATTAAATATTCTCTTATCCATTTTGTGATAATCTATAGTCAGACCAAACCGAAGCCACATTGTCTTACTAGCTTGTTCTATAAAAGTATCATACATATGCATATAAAAAATAATATTTTTAGGTTTCTCTTTACGTGAGTGACTTCTGACTAAGTCAAATCGAAGTCACATTGCTTAGTCCTCTGTCCAAACCTATCTCTGAAAGAAAAAACTAGTTGGATATGACCAAAGCCACATTACCCCACTCTTAAAACCCTTTTAACAGACAAATCACCATTAAAACAGCAACCAGACCTGACCGAAGTCACATTGCCGGATTGTTTAGATAACAACTTAGTAGAGGGGTATGACAATCAGACCTGACCGAGGCCACATTGTCTGACTGTCAGAAACACAAACAATATGATAGCCAAGCCTGACCGAAGCCACATTGCTTGGCTATAAAGGAAACAATAATAAAACAAGGGAAACCCAATCATTGCAAGCAAAACCACCTTTCTCCCACCTTCCCCCGGTTCACTCCCTTCACAATTTATTTTGAGGCAGAAAAAGGAAAAAAAAATGAAGCTTGCGCACACATTCCTTTAGTTAAGTCTCATTTAGTCAAGGAAAGTCAAACACAAAACGCATAGGGATGCATGCAATATAATTAGACATTCATAGAGATATGTTTTCATAGGGGTTTTAGCAAGGGTTTATAGAGGGAGTCGAAGAATTACCTCTCGGTTGCTTGCCTCCAAAACTCCTTCTGAGTTCCGGCAGAGTTCCCACAATCGGTGGGCAGACACCCCATAGAGTCTTGATGCGGTCCTACGGCGTTGCAATCCCGCGTGCTGCCTTCCTCTCGTAACCTTGGACTAGACTTCGAGTAAAAAGGGCAATAGGAGAGGTTTCAAACGCTCGAGATTCAAGAGAGGGACAAACTCAACTCACATCAGATAGCCTTGCTATCTTGATGCGCATGAGGGTCCCACAATGACGGCCAAAAGCGCAGTGAAGTCGACTGAACTCCCACCAAGACATGGGTAGCAGTCTTCTAACAGTCCTTCAAGTCGCACCAGTAACCCCCCTTGCAGAGGCTGATCACCCCTCCATGCCACAATACTGCTCCCTCTGACCAAATCATTGTTGTGCAACCTAGAAACTTTAAGCTCGTATTCTAAGTAAAGCACACCCTTGTGCTCTATTCAAGGTTCGGAGGTAAACCACCTCAAACTTAACGAGGCACTGCGTCCGTTACAACCACGCGTAGCATCTAGACACTGCATTAGTTCACAAAGTCAAATACCATAAGCCACCATTACCGCAAAGCAGGCCTGCGAACGCAGCAGTCGTGCGCAACAATATACTGCTTTAAGCACAACAAATGCAACAACGTGTCTGCGCAGCAAGCTAAGTAAGATAGCAAAACGTAGCAGTTTATATAGCACAGCGTAGCATTAAAACGCAGTCAACACAACGAAGCACAACCAATGTGCAGCAAGTGCACAAGAACAAACTCAGTGAGATGCATAACAAGTGCACGGTGCAAAACACAACAGACTCAGACTCAACATGGCACAACACAAATTTAGTAGATTTTTGGTAGAAGTAATATCAGATGAGCATTTGACTTTCGCTTCGCACGAGATTTATGTCTTTGTTGAGCCTATCTTAGAACAAATAGGTTATCCTCCAACAGATGTGTTACCCCAACAGAGTTCCCCGTTGGTATTAGCAGAAACAACGAAACACCTACAAATGCTGAGTAAACAAGCCGTGACAACTTCGATTGTTAAGTTCCAACGGTAAGGTGCGAATGGACCGCGTGGTCAGACATAGCCTACCGCACCCATTCATTCGACTGACAGCGAATCGCCAATTTGCCCTATGCCTCGGGATCGTGAGCTTTCCACGCTCTCTCAACAACAACGTACACGTCCAGGTAAGTCATGCCCTTCCTCTCTCTATCCTATTACCATCCTTCAATCCATCACTTGACTCGTTATGCAACTGCGATCGGAATAAAAAACACGATAAGAGGAACGACTGCGATCGAGGTGAGCAACAATATGCAAGGAGGAAGCCATAACCACCAACTGTATGGTGGAATCAATAGCACACAACTACTTTAAATGGGGTCACGATCTTCGCGTGGACGAGAACACGTCGATCAATCACCACGATGATCACGTACAAGCCTGACTCTTGCGCTGTCATTGACCACGAGGAGTTGTGGTGGCGCCCCCCTCCGACTCACAAAATGTGAAAAAATAACAATGAATTTTCCGCTAGAACACGGAAAGATTCATGCTACGTTCCTCCTTGCCCATATCATCACGCTGATTGATCCCGGATCTCAATGCTTGGTTTAATCCGCATAGCCATTTTGGAGGTATGCATTCTCCGTCACTCTCTGCCCTCTCTAGCTCATGTGTCTATACTTCAACCACATCTTGATCCGTACACCCACCAACTGCTCTCGAGAAGAAACCTTGATCAAGAACAAGATAAGGCAACGACTATCATGAAGGTCAAGGCAAAAACCACGATAGCTGACCGAGCTCTCATCCCCCCCCCCCCCCCCCCCCCCCCCCCCCCCCCCTCTCTCTCTCTCTCTTTCTCTCTCTCTCTCTTCCTTCGACCCTCTACTGCCCAAGCTCACGAACGTATCAAGCCGATCACAAGGCCAAGTTCAAACCACGAGCACAACGAAGGCGATGCCCATGCCCACAGGCACAAACACCTAAGTGAAGACCTTAATGATGATCACAACAACGACTCCAATGACTCTCATGATTAGGCAAAAATCTAATAGTCCGACGCAATGTCGTGAACAAACCACGGTTGACACGGACGTTGCAACGAACTCGATAAAACTGCGTGGCAACCAACCTATGAGGACAATATTCAGAATGGGGGGTGCGAAACAACAGATCCAGCAGGATCTCGGTCGATTATGAGAGAAGCAAAACGAACGCAGTGATCCGTTCGACCATCGTGGTGGTGTGATCGGCTCTAGCCGCACTCTGCTCCTCACCAAATGTGCAAAATACGAAAGAATCTTCCGTTCGGCGTGGACAAATTCATCACCATGGTAGTCTAAAACTTCCCGCTGCTAGGAAGATTCATTCGTTAGTTAGCCGGTTGCTTCATCCCCTTAACCTTGATTTCCCCTTTCGTTCTTGATCCCATCATCGTCTTCCCCGTCACTCTCACGATTCCTCCTCATAACGGCCATACAGTCCACCACCCTCATAGCATCAAGATGACAATCCCTACCGCCAAATTTGACACTCCCATCGGATTTGCGATGGGCAAAACGCCCCACCTAGTCTTTTTTTTTCCCAGCTAAATTCACTCAAAAGTAAAGCTTAACATTGTTTCACTCACTAATTTCTCCTTTCCATTACCTCCGCACAACCTTGCATTGCTACTAACCTACTTTCAATTCACTCTCCACCCAATCTAACCATAGCTCCGGGGTTGCCTATCCCAAACCCCCCAAGCTAACTTCTTCCCCTGCTCGATTTCGCAAAGGATCGAGCAAGGTAAGGCTTCTTTCCATCTCCTACTTCTCTCTCTACTTCACCGCCTTCGTTTCCTTCTCTACTGCGTTGGCGTCAACGGTGATCCGCCTCGTGCTTTCGACCTGCGCAGTCTTGCATGCCCGAGCTGCCTGGCCGTCCTTAGAGAAACGAGACTAATTCTCGACCGATTTGACTAGCCCTGTGCCACCATACTCAATATCTCACGATCGATTTTACACGTCCGTATTGCCACGAGTCCAGAGTTTCCTCTGGACACGCCCTGCTTTGGCATAGTCCACCACTTGTGCCCCCCACACGGGCATGTTCATACGCAGACCTCTTTCAGAAGACCGCGGTTAGCGGACGACACATTTTTTCCAACTCTGCTCCGCCCCGCTTCGACTTCGGGTGCCCCAAGGGAAACTCCGGAGAAAACCAGCTACTCGTGGCTCGTTTTAGTCTTTTGCCCCTATACCCAAGTCCGACGAACGATTTGAACGTCAGTAAAGTTGTACCTCTCCAGAGTTCTCTGTTGACCACACCCTACTTGGACATAGTCCGTCGTCTCCGGTCCCAATGGGCATGCTTACACCTTTCTTAGCAGATCAGGGGCGGCGGGCGGCATACTCGCAAAGCGGCACCCGACACTCAGCTTCTTCCCATCTTGTGGGTTGGGCACCCACCGGCTCGTATGCACGCTGAACTCCCCTGCCCACGTGCAGGAATCCCAACAGGCATGCCAAGAAAGGTGCGTGCTCAAGCTCAACGACTGTCGTGGTGGCCACTCGCGAGGACTGCATATGCTCCCTGCCGCAACATCGGCCACGAAGTTCGCTCCAACCGGCACCCCACCCTTTTTATCAAAGGAGCGAGCGATGACCTTGACATACCATCATTGAGTTGATTCGGCCCGAACGACTCAAAATAATTTATTCTCTTTATCTCCCAACAGAGCCAAGCCAGTCTGTTCTTCGATCGGCCCCGACACTAATGTCGGAAACAGTAAAATAAACTAAATGATAAAACTAGCAAAACTAAGTGAGAAGGCGAGGTTAGACGAGAGAGAACCCACCGGTACCTCTTTTTGTCTTCACCAATCGGGCCTGTTGCCGAGATCGGCAACAAAACCGAGGAGGATAGCCCCGCCAGACCCTCAACCCCTCAGATCCCTTTACTATGCTTTATTGCTCCATCGCCGCTGACTGTTGGCCTCGATCCCTGAACCTGCTGCCTAAAAGTTCAACACCGTAATCGATAGTGCCATGCCTAAGCCTGGCATTAGCACTATCGAAAAGCTTTATAAATACATTTGGCCAACCGCACGACCTTATGAAAAGGCTCCAATAGGCCAAACTTTTACACACTAAACGGATGACCCCCGACAAAAATCGGTAATTTTTCTGTTGTGCGGGCACTTGGTGCCACTCACGGTCTGCACTTGTTTGTCACATACTATGCTAACTGTGGACTTCTTACCAAACTTTATCTTAGTGTAGAAAAGTCACCCGCACTGCAAACTACGCATCCACACACCCTCTAACCTCTCCACGTGCGCCCCGTCATTCGACTATAATGAGTCGAGCATCAGGCGTGTGATACTTACACAAAATTCTAAATTCATACCTCGTCTCACGTGCAACTTGTGCAGAGTGTAAATATGCGTGTGAATACCCTTGTAAGGATGTTCACGCCGACACCGTATAGCTGCTCCAACTGCTGCTCAATATTTTAAGCTTAAGGTTAAATAAGCGAGCACTCTACTGTCCATCAAACAATGTCACAATGCCATTAGAAAGTCTAATATAAGTTATAAAAAAGTACCACGCTCTCTAAACAACAACGTACCTGTCCAGGTAAGTCATGCCCTTCCTCTCTCTCTCCTATTACCATCCTTCAATACGACACTTGACTCGTTATGCAACTGCAATCTGAACAGAAAACATGATCAGAGGAACGACTGCGATCGAGGTGAGGAGCAATATGCAAGGAGGAAGCCATAACCACCAACCATATGGCGGATTCAATAGCATGCAACTACTTTAAATGGGGTCACGATCTTCGGGTGGATGAGAACACGTCGATCAATCACCACGATGATCCCATAAGAGCCTTGCTATTGCGCTGTCAGTGACCACGAGGAGTTGCAGCGGAGTCTCCCTTTGAATCACAAAATGTGCAAAAATAAGAATGAATTTTCCGCTCGAACACGGAAAGATTCATTCTACGTTCCTCCTTGCCCATATCATCACACTGGTTGATCCCGCATCTCAGTGCTTGGTTTAATCCGCATAGCCAGTTCGGAGGTATGCATTCTCCGTCACTCTCTGCCCTCTCTAGCTCATGTGTCTATACTTCAACCACATCCTGATCCGTACACCCACCAACTGCTCTCGAGAGGAAACCCCGATCAACAAGGAGATAAGGCAACGACTATCATGAAGGTCGAGGCAAAACCACGATAGCTTACCAAGCTCTCATTCTCTCTCTCTCTCTCTCTCTCTCTCTCTCTCTCTCTCTCTCTCTCTCTCTTCCTTCAGCCCACTACTGCCCAAGCTCACGAACATATCTAGCCGATTACAAGGCCAGGTTCATTTATGCGAGGGGACGAAACCATGATCACAACGAAGGCGACGCGCATGCCCACAGGCACAAACACCTAAGTGAAGACCTTAATGATGATCGCAACAACGACTCTGATGGCTCTCATGATTAGGCAAGAATCTAATAGTCGGGCGAAATGTGGCGAACAAACCACGGTTGACACGGACGTTGCCGCAATCTCGATAAAATAGCGTGGCCACCAACCTATGAGGACGGTATCCGGAATGGCCTGCGCACAACAACAGATCGAGCAGGGAACTCGGTCGATTACGAGATAAGAAAAACGAACAGAGTAATCTATTCGACGATCGTGGTGGTGTGATCGGCTATGGTCGCGCTCTACTCCTCACCAAATGTGCAAAATAAGAATGAATCTTCCTTTCGTCATGGACAGATTCATCACCGTGGTAATCTAAAACTTCCCGCGGCTAGGTAGATTCATTCGTTACTTACTAGTTGGCTCCTTCATCCCCTTATCCTTGATTTCCCCTTTCGTTCTTGATCCCATTAGCGTCTTCCCAGTCACTCTCACGATTCCTCCTCATAACGGTCATGCAGTCCACCACCCTCATAGCATCTAGTTGTCAATCCCAAGCGCCGAATCTGACACTCCCATCAGATTTGCGATGGGCAAAACGCCCCACCTAGTCTTTTGTTTTTCCCAGCTAAATTCACTCAAAAGTAGAGCTCAATATTGTTTCGCTCGCTAATTTATCCTTTCCATCACCTCCGCGCAGCCTTGCGTTGCTACTAACCTACTCTCCATTCACTCTCCGCCCAATCTAATCATAGCTCCGGGGTCGCCTATCCCAAAACCGCCAAGCTAACTTCTTTCCCTGCTCGATTTAGCAAAGGATCAGCAAGGTAAGGCGTCTTCCCATCTCCTACTTCTCCCTCTGCTTCGCCGCCTTCGTCTCCTTCTCTACTGCGTTGGCGTCAATTGTGACCCGCCTCATGCTTTCGACCTGCGCAGTCTTATGTGCCCGAGCTTTCTGTCCGTCTTTAGATAAAACTCGAACGAAACTAATTGTCGACCGATTTGACTAGCCCTGCGCCACTATACCGAATATCCGACAATCGATTTTTCCTCAGGACACGCCCTGCTCTGGCATAGTCCACCACTTGCGCCCCCCCCACGGACGCAGACCTCTTTCAGCAGACCGCGGTTAGCGGACGACACATTTTTCCCTACTCTGGCCCGCGCCACTTCAACTCCCGGTGGCCCATGGGAAACTCCGGAGAGAACCAGCTACTAGTGGCTAGTTTTAGTCTTTTGCCCCTATACCCAAGTCCGACGAACGATTTAAACGTCACTAAACGATTTGAACGTCAATAACGCTGTACCCCTCTAGAGTTCCTTGTTGACCACACCCTGCTTGGACATAGTCCATCAACTACGGTCCTAATGGGCATGCTTACACCTCTCTCAGTAGATCATGGGTGTAGGGCGGCACACTCGCAGAGAGGCACCAGACACTCAGCTTCTTCCCATCTCGTGGGATGGGCACCCACCTACTCGTATCCACGCTGAACTCCCCTGCATGTGTTTTCAGACGAGCACAGTAGGGGAAATTCCGTCAGCATTCCCACTCGCAGGAATGCCAACAGGCAGGCCAAGAAAGGCGCGTGCTCAAGGTCCACGACTGTCGTGGCGGCCACTCACGGGGACTGCATTTGCTCCCTGCCACAACATTAGCCACGCAGTCCGCTCCAACTGGCACCCAACCCTTTTTTTCAAAGGAGCGAGCGATGACCTTGACATACCATCATTGAGTTGATTGACAGTGGGCGATTCAAAATGATTTATTCTCTTTATCTTCGGGTATCTGAATTCAAAGTTGATATGCGTTTTAACGATTCATGGGTGTACCAACTTAGTTAAGCCACGTATCTTTTTGGATCAGCCTCGACACTAATGTTGGGACCGGTAAAATAAACTAAATGATAAAACTAGCAAAATTAAACGAGATGGCGAGGTTAGAGGAGAGGGAACCCACCAGTACCTCTTCTTGT
The DNA here is from genome assembly GCA_003427395.1 of Chara braunii. NCBI lineage: Eukaryota > Viridiplantae > Streptophyta > Charophyceae > Charales > Characeae > Chara > Chara braunii. The sequence goes on from BFEA01000252.1 coordinate 922,907, forward strand.
CTTCACCAATCGGGCCTATTGCCGGGATCGGGACCAAAACCAAGGAGGATAGCATAGTTGGGCCCTCAAACCCTCGGTTCCCTTCACTATGCTTCGCTGCTCCCTCGCCACTGACTGTTGGCCTCGATTCCCGAACCTGCTGCCTGAAAGTTCAATACTGTAACCGATAGTGTCATGCCCAAGGCTGACATTAACACTATCAGAAAGCTTTATAAATACTTGCGGCCAACTGCACGGCCTTATGAAAAGGCTCCAATAGGCCACACTTTCACACACTAAACGGATTTTCCCCGATAAAAATCGGTAATTTTTTCTGTTGTGCGAGCACTTGGCTCCACGCACGGTCTGCACTTGTTTGTCACATACTATGCTAACTGTGGACTTCTTACCAAACTTTATCTTAGTGTAGAAAAATCACCCGCACCGCAAAATAACGCATCCACACACCCGCTAACCTCTTTGCGCGTGCCCTGTCATTCAACTATAATGAGTCGAGGTGTGCGTGTGTGATACTTACACAAAATTATAACTTCATACCTCGTCTCACGTGCAACTTGTGCAGAGTGCAAATATGCGAGCGAATACCCTTGTAAGGATGTTCACGCCGACACCGTATAGCTGCTCCAACTGCTGACGAATATGTCAAGCTTAAGTTGAAATAAACGAGCACTCTACTTTTCATCAAACAATGTCACAATCCCACTAGAAAGTCTAATATAAGTCATAAAAAAATACCTAATTTAGCCTATACTTGATAAGCGTAAAGCGGCCACCAGACAGAAAATGGCCTAGTGGAGCAAGCTCCTTTTCAAGGAGCACTCTGCTAGTGGAACACCGCGTCCCTAAGTACCGAGTGCCTTGCAAGGTCTTCCAAATGGTGCCATGCACCCAAATGCATGGACCACATGTCTGCTACGTGTGAAATACCAAGTCGGATCCAGAGCCTCGTGAAGGTTGTTGGACTTGTTCCTGCTTAGAAGGGCAGACCGTCTGCACCTATAGGGAGAATTGCGTAGTTTGAGTACAACGGTTGGGTAACACTTGAAGTTATTTCCCCCCACACATTCACCTTTCACTAACTACCTACCATTGTCCTTCAAGGCGTCTGTAAAAATTGGAACGCTCTATACAGTCAAGATCTTAAAAAAAAAA
>BFEA01000252.1:925109-944286 GCA_003427395.1 Chara braunii
ACACACACACACACACACACACACACACACACACTCACACACACACACTCTTTTATCCTTCCCCCAGACCAATGTTTGTGCCTACGATGTAGGTTGTGCTTACTGCCATAAGTCTCAATCAATGTATCTACGTGGTCTGGACTACAATTGAGGATCTATCAAATAGTTACCTTATGGCAATTTAACCTTACGATTTTGCATTTTTATATTAAAAAGTGTTTTGGGTGGCAACAAGATTTTATATGGCACAGTCAGCCTAGAGTGACTGATCATCTTAATTACCTTATACCTAGGTTACCTGATTGGACGTCTGAGACCCTCCTGATTGTCCGGGGTTGTCCGCTTGGACAACCGGTCGGGCATCCTCCCCGGGCAGTTTGTCCGAGCACGAACGCAAAAAAAAAAATCTCAAAAACTTTTGAAAAAAACTATATTCTGCAGAAAACTAAACTGAACAACTTTTGCCTTGGGATGATATCGAAATTCGGTGACAAATTTAAAACAAAAACCAAAATTAAAGACACCCCTATTTTTTTTTTTTTTGCTTTTAATTGCTAAAAATAAAGTTATCCAGACCCGGACATCCCGGACCCCCTTGACTGTCCGCCCAGGACGTCCTGCCATCGGACGATAGATAACTGGCGGAAGAGGGATTCGAACCCCCGAGAAACTGGTAACATAGCCTTCTACCCTTCTTCATACATATATGACTCCTTAAAAAAAAATTCGCCCTACTTGTGAGTCTAAAATTTTTGTCACTTACTATCATATTGGAAAATAAAAAATCTATGATCCAATGTTTAAATAAAGAAGCAATGATTATCTTTGTCTTTGGAGTTGTATAAGGCTCGTTAACTTTAAAAGTAAATGTATGATTAAAAAATACAAGTTTTTCATTTGGATAAGAACACGTGGGTTCATGAAATCTATTGCTACGAACCCTTCGAGTTTAGAGAGAAAGGGAAGAGGTTTCAATGATATTTTTGACACATGTGTATATGGTGCGGCCAACCTTCAACTCAACTTCTTATAAATGCATATGAATCTTTTTTCGTACTAATGATCGAAATCACTGCGACCAATCATACATCATTTATATAATAGAAGTATCTCATAGCCTCACAATATTCTTCAATCAATATACTAATGATAAAATTCATTATAGGGTATAAAAGTGAAAAAAAACTTTTAAACTGATCCTTACCCAAGAGTAACATCCCCTCTACCAACCGATACTCTTCAGTAATTTTGTTATTTTTAGTCATAAGAAGTTAAATGATTTTCTTATTAATATTGTCTCCTTATAAGGATCTATATTCTGTTAATGTACATGTTCTTCTCATCCAAACTCAAGTACTGATGAACTTACGAAGTTAATTTTCCTTCGTAACACAACACTTACAACTACCACATTCCATGTACATTTCTTATGCCTCAGTATTAAGGTTATACATATCTACGACTTAGATACAACACTTCAGAATACTAAAAACCATATGTTGCATCTTGATCCACTCAATTTTCTTACGGTCGAATATCAAAATATTTGACACATATGTAATGCTTCTAAGGTCTCAATACCACCTAAAATATATATAGCCCCCTCTTGTAGATGCAAAATGCAAACTTGTGAGAAAATATATATTTTATATGTATATTTCACTGCCCTCAATATGTTGTGATACTATCTCCACGTCATATTGACTACTGAGCGTAGTCATGATACGTGGCCTAGGGGGATAGTTAATTTTCAATTTCCTAAAGAATTTTTTTTTCACTCATTGCTCTATTCACAACATGTAGTAATTAAGTAAATCAGTAAAGCGACTCACCAAACTACCATACTTCTCAACTATTTATTTGTAATAGTCAACTAATCCGCAAAAAAAAATAACTTTATTAATTATCTGTGGACTCGATCAATCCATAAGAGTCACTTTTTTGTATTGTTTTAACCTCAAAAGATATCTACAAATATTTTACGACAACGTTATAAGTTTTAATACATTCAAAATCATACTTATTTAAATTAGTGTTCTACTCATGTTTCTGAAGAAACCCTAAAAATACTTCAATATATTTTTTTCAAACTCTTATAAAAAGCATAAATATAATTCAAATAAATAACTATAAACTTAAAATTAATCACACAAAATTATATTCGTAATATATCAGAACATAGCGGTCTTATTATAAATAAATAAAAAAACGACGACTCAAATTTAAACGACCAATTTGAATTTTATTCATGTTGATCCTTACGTGTTTACTTAAATCTCATGATACATATATTCGGGATCTACCTTGTCGACGTACTAATATTTTTACAACTTAGGTTATCGATACAGTGGAGAGGTTAATATAATGTATAATGATAATATTGATACCCTCTAGTCAATGCACTTTCTTAATGCAATGACTTTGAACATAAACAAAATCAGACTTGGCCTAATGCAACTTTTGTCAATCACTTTCTTGGGTTTCACGCAAAGTTAATCCAACTTCATATGAAACATTTTATGAATCATACATTTTTTTACTTTTAATTTATAACATAATATTTGTCTCGTTGACAATCAATTTGCCAACAACTCTCGTATATGTTTTCAAAAGGTATAATTATCATCATGATAAATAATTTGTGCTATGTTCTTATAAATCTCTAATACCTGCTACTTAAGAGATATGAAAACTAAACATATTTTTTTTTATCTTTGTTTTGCTTCAAGTAATTTTAGAATGTGCTTGCAGATAAATATCTATAAAGAGGATTATAACGGTGAGGGCGATGCATGCCCACTTACTTGCTGCACTTAACCATGAGGCACAATCGATGCAGAACAAGTCTGATAGATGCAACTTTTTGTGCATCCTATATTAAGTAAGGTACCGACTTTGCAACCACCTACTTTCACTTCTATTATAATTAAATTTTATTTTTTATATTTAGACACTGTTATCAAAAAATAAATGAGATTTGACAATTCATCTTCAACTCTTTACACAGTCGTTACACGACCGTACATCAGTTCCGGGACTCCGGACGTCGAAAACACAACATGGGGCATTGATGAAATATAACAAAGACAATCCAACCTAAAAAATTGCGGTGGTGAGCATGGTTCATTTCTCAAAGACAGAGGTTGTGTACTGATGGTTTAAAGAACTTAGTCACATCTTTAAACATAAAATTGCTTGATTATAAAGTGGTCAATCGATAAAATCGAGGTTAATAAACATTACCATTTTTGTTTCTAGGGTTGAATGAAACTCAAGGGACTTATTTCTTATCCCGACTATATAATGTAAAAAAAATGCGAAAAGTTTCACATCCTTCTCCCCCATTGAATGTTTATATGAAGTAATTCTCGTAGTACATATGAAATTACTAAAATTTATATATACCTCTTTATTGTTACTCTCTCCAAATGTTTTTTGACATCCTATTCCGCCCTCATACCTTCTTCTCCGAAATTGTTTAAGATGGTTGAAATCGACATTTTACTTTCACTTAGGATGCTGTCCAAGTGACGTATATTGTTATTTTTTTAAATGACAAGTTATTTTATATCTTCAACTTCATCAACACTTTCTTTCTGTGTGAATGTTAATTTTTTTTCTCACATATCTTTTAATATACCATCATAAATATTATTCAAATGTTCATACTTCTTAAGGAGCCGAACTAATATCTTATTCCTTCCATTAACTATTTTTCTGACATTTAGCACAACCTCTTAATATAATTAGTTACTTGATAAGAATCCAAAGACACTGATAAAGTAATTGAATTAAATGACCAACAACTTAAAAAATTATCAGAGAGGATCACATAACTTGCTATAAATACCTCAAACTCGTTAAACTTTTATCGCACCTTACCCAATTCCTCTACCTTCTTGATAAATAAATTTTCTCTTACATATGCGTAAACCATAATCATTCGCTGTTTGAAGTGTTTGATTTTTATTATAAGAAAAATCAACAACCAATGTCTAAAATGTTTACGAATGTGCATGCATTTCTCCAACCAGATAAACTCAAAATCATCCCTTTTTTTCTAATATATCTTTTGTCAACCGGTTTAACATTCGTTCTCGCAAGAATAATGCGAAAAATATGATAACTTTTTACACTTTGGTATCTATAAGCCTTACAAAGATCTTAATTGTCAGCAACCACTATTTAAATGTTTCATTTTTCTTTTTCGTCCGTGAAACAAAAAAACGGACTAATTATGGCGTTATTTGATATGCTAGCGGTTAACGACCTTACAGTAGCCAATACAAAAGGAGAAGAAACTGCAACACAAACCTGCACTTTAATCAACCTTAAGTATTGATTATAAAATGCAACTCATTAAACGTTATTTAAACAATTTGCTCAACAATGTCATTCTAATGAATATACCCTAGAGATATTAGTTGGTATAATATTGTTGAGTAACTTATTTAGGGTAACGATAAAAAAAAAGGTAACGATATGATAATAGTGATGTCAACTCCCAGACAATACCCTTAGTAGGTGAACTAAAATTTGTAGTCTTGCCGACAATTTGTGAAGCGAACTACTGATGAAGATTCAACATTTTTAATATTTTTAGTTACAACTATGCATGTTATAAAATCGAAATACATTTTCACACAACACTTTTGTTATATCAATGAGATTGTCTCTCTTTGAGTCTCTCCTCAATTCATTTTATCTTTGTATGTCTTTTACTAAGGCTCTTTCATCTAATATTTTTTTAACAATGTCTGAAAATACAGTGTATTTTTTTCTTTATACTCACTATCGTTTTTGTATCCTTTTAAACTTACTATGCATGAAGTAGGGTGCAGCCTACGACATTTAGGGTTCGACTTTACCTTTTTTACCCAATATTTTTAAATAGGTGGTTAACTTCTTCAAGACTAATAACTTGAGCATCGGTTCAGTTGTTCAAAATAAAAACAACTATAAATCATTTCAATGAAAGCTTGATATCTCCTATCTGTAATTAATTGACGAGGTCTATAATGATTGTAATCACCATCCGATAATTATGACAATCCTCTCTGATTTACAAAGTGCTAATTAATATACTTGTACAACATTTACTTTGATTTCATACCCTATGACTAATCAATTGTTCATTGTCATGTTAACTAATCAAACTCTAATTGTTACCACTAGAAATATACGAAAACTAATATTTTATACTAGTGTTTATATAATTCAAACCTTGTCATTCAAACTTCATTTTTTATACCCTAAAAATGAACATAAGATATTAGGCAATGCTCGTATTTTAAAAACAAACCAACCCCATTGAATTAATAATAAAAAAATATTTATAGCCAGGGTTGCCCGCGTTCGGGACCCCCTCTCGACGCGTTCGGACATTCGGCCGAACGCGAAACTAAAAAAAAAAACAAAAATCCAAAAATTTTGAAAAACAAAAAAGTCATGCAGAAGAATAAATTAAACGACATTTGCCTCAACAGTACATTCAAATTTCTTACCAATTTTGAAATAAAAATCAAATACGAAAAATAAATAATATTAATGAAAAAAAAAAAAAACGAGAATGAAATTATTGCGTGGGCGAGCAAGTTTTTGACACCACCATCTTTGGCGATTTTTCATTTTATTTTGGCTTTGTCAAATGCCAAGAAATTTTATACATATGTATCTTACATAATAGAGAACCTACAAATAAAGTTTGAAAAATAATAATTTTTTTCTGGCCCCGAAATAAAGGAAAAAAAAAAAGTGAAAAAAAAAACCAAACAAATTAGTAAGTGGGAAAGCAAGTTTTGACACCACCATCTTTGCCAATTTTTCATTATTGTTTTGCTCCACAAAATGACTTCAAAATTAAGAGACAGGTACCTTACATAACAAAGAACTCACAAAAAAAAACTCAGAAAAAAAAAAATAATGTTTAGGTACCAACATATTTTTTTGCGGGGTCCGAACCCCTTCGAGTTCGGACCCCGTACGGGGACCCGAACGCCTGAACGTTCGGGGGTCAGCGTAGGGGCCTCCGTACGTTCGGCCTGGCAACCCTGTTTATAGCTATAATAAGATTACTTTCACTTAAAAATTATTTAACGTCGAGATAGGACGATGAACCATCAAGAAACTTTGTAACTGCAATATGACAACTTCCCTACGTCGCAATGAGAGAACAACGTATTAATAATTGTTTAATGTTATAATATGATGATATACACACCCACAAGATACTTGCTATTTGCATCGCCGAAGCACTGCGATTTATACATGCATGCATTAATTAATATCATATTATGTGCCTCATCTCATTCAAAAAAAAAAATCCCATACATAACTTCCCTCTCAATAATTGCATTACAAAAAGGATAACTCGTGAGATATTAGTGCCCTCGCAACTCACGAGTGACATGCCTCTCAAGCAAAACACTCTTCCTCTCCGTATGACAATAAAGAATGGGTCGATGCGACTAGAGATATTTACTTTATGTTTGCCCTAGCCATGAATGATGTCAACAACTGTTGATAATAACGTTTAATGAACGATCATGCACAAGAATAAAAACAAGCATTAATATATACTATCACTCGCCATATAATCTAATTCTTTTTCGGCCAGCCCCTCTACCCAATGCGTGAATTACCAACCAAATCAACATACCACTACTCACGCGAATATCACCATCTTCACCCGAAAATATCACCCAGGCATTGTATATGAATATTACACTCGATGAATGTTATATTAATTTATAATGATCGGGCACTATACTCAGTAAATTGCTGATAACTTCGGTGGGTTCCCAAAATTCAATATAAAAAATAAAAAAACTACAAAAATAAAAGGTTTTCTAAAATTTTACGGCAACCAACTTTCAACTGAGGATATAAAAACTCCCTATATATCAAGTGGGAAAAAAAGATACCATTCGGAAATCAAAACTCATTTCAACCCCATTTAAAACCCAGGTATACCCCCGTTCCCTTCGAAAGCCCTTTTCAACAAAACCCAGGTACACCCCCGTTCCCCGCGAAAGCCCTTTTCAACCCCCATTAAAACTCAAGTATACCTTCTTCCTCCCCGTTAAACCCATGTATACTCCTTGTACAAAGCACTTGCTATGGCACGTTCAACTATAACGACTCCGCGGTCTATTCAAATTTTCACGCCTGATGTTATATTCAAAAACACGTTCTATTTCAAAAAAATGAGTAAACACCTAAGCTACCAACCGTGCAGCCCCGATCTCCTTCTTTGCCCAGGCGGCCCAACCGTGCAAGGATCAAAGGTTCCCCCCCCCAAAAAAAAAAATCCAAAAATTACTAAGCTCCCAGAGTACCCCGAAACCACTTACCCAACCAAACGAAAAAAAATGATAATAATAAAAAAAATATATTTTTGTTATTTTTGTTCTTTTAATTTAGTAACAGATCTTAATGAAACCTTGAAGCAAACGTGATTCAATTTTTGTTTTTTTGCAAAATATAATTTTTTTCGAAGTTTTTTTTTTTTTTTTTTAATGACACCTTCCACTGCTCCTGGTAAGGCCAAACCGCGTAGGAAAAGAAGTTGACCTGGACGGCTCGGTTGGTAACCTAGAAAAATTATGAAAAACCTATGTTATGCAAGAAAATTTGCCTCCTTTCCCCTTACCCTTGCACAGCCAGGCCACGAGAAAATTTGCCTCCCTTCCCCTTACCCTTGCAAAGCCAGGCCACGTGGGAAAACAAAATGACCCCAACGGCCCAACTGGGAAACTAGAAAAATTATAAAAAAACTATGTTATATAAAAAAATCATTGAACAAGTTTTACCTCAGGATGACAACGAATTTTTTTACCCCAATTTCAAATAAAAAAATATAGGCAACCGGGAGTTCAATCAGGAGACGTCTCCACTGTACGCCGTCCAAAGACAGCGAGGGAGTTGTCAACTTCCCTGACACAACTCTTTGGCAAAAAAATAAAAATAAAAATAAAAAATATGACGAGGTTTGCGCACCATTAGGGGAGCCCCCAGAAAACTTTCAGGCCATTTTGAGCAAAACGAAAAAAAAAATGGTAAAAAGGGTGAAAGGGGTGGGGGTTGATGGGGGGCCCGCTACTATACACAAGGAGGAGGAGGAAAAAGAAAAGGAGGGGAGAAGAAAGAAAAAAAGCAAACGAGGGATATGAGGAGGAGAGCAGGAGGAGAAAGAGGAAGAAAAGGAGGACGAGGAGAAGGAAGAGGAGGAGGAGGAGGAGAAGGAGGAGTCAGTTAAATAGGAAGAAGAGGAAAAGGAGGACGAGGCATTGGAGGAGGAAGAATGAGCCTGGCGATGAAGGAAAAAAAAAATGATGTTTTTTTTTTCCACCCCAATCTTTTGAGATTTTTTTTTTTTTTTTGATAATATTAAATCGACTAAAAACTTCAAGGCTATTCCTCACATCTCAAAGAACACACAAATTTGTTTTGGAAAAAAAACAAAAAAATTCAGCCCTAAAAAAATAAAATAAAAAAATACACCCCTTAAAAAAAAAAAACCCTTTGAAAACTTATTTTTTACACCATAATCTTTGACGACTTTTAGTTTTGTTTTTTATACTTATCAAAATACGGCCAAAAGTTATGGGCATACGCCTTATTTGGTAAAAAAAAATAAAAATCAGATACTTTTATGTAGGTTTGGACAAAAATATTGTTGAACGTCGAACTCGACTTTTCAAACGAATATCCCAAATAATTAGGGGGGGTCTCTAATATTCGATCAAGTAACATAGTAAAAAAAAAATTCAAAAATATCTTATTTTCGATTTTTAATCTTTTTGGGTCGGGCAAGTAAGCCTGGATCACTCTGATAGGCTAGCGAAAAAACAACATTTTTATTTTTCGGGGGTAAGTTGAATATAACACCTGGACGATATTTTGGGTGAAGATTGTAGTGTGCTAGTATTACGTGTCCTCGTGCACCGATTAGGATGCCAATGATCAAAGAAAACCGCTATGACGCCCAAACACAAAGGATCACGACGTGAAAACAAAAAAAAAATAAACGAAAATTCATCCAAATTCACTCATTAACGGACCAAACATAAAGCAAAATCAACAAGGTTGAGAACATACCAATGCAAGAACATACTAAAGTCTTTTGATAATCATCCTCCTTACATCTCCATACAATCAATATATCAAGATAGGTCGTTGAGTTATGAGCGTCTTTGAAAAGAAAGGCCGAAGGCTAAGCCTTACTTCAAGAAATCGTTATGACGCCAAAACGCAAAGGGTCACGAAGTGAAAACAAAAAGAAATTAAGCAAAAACTCATCGAAATTCATTCATTAACAGACCAAACGTAAAGCAAAATCAATAAGGTTGAGAACATACCAATGCAAGAACACACAAAACACTCAAGTCTTTTGATAATCCTCCTTACATCTCCATACAATCAATATATCAAGATAGCAATAACCCTCCCCGCCTACACTTTTTCCCTGTCATCTTTCTCTCCCCTCTCTCTCTTTGCCATCGCTAAATAATAGTTGAAAACTTTAACCAACATGTCGGCATCTGCCTCTTCCACCTCGCCAACCTTCTCCTCCATTGTGTTATGTCTCCCTTTTACCTTTGTAGTCTTCTTGTACTGCTTGGGAATCACTAGTGCACCTACTTGTTAACGAGTATTAAAGCGCTTTACTCGCCGGGTATCAAACTGCCAACGCCGCCCTGAGATAACACCCACCACCCCATATGTATTACATGCCCTAGTGTCTCCTCTCGTCCTTGATGTAAGCTAAGGTATGAGCGCCCTGATAGGTAATGGTTCGGTCCTGGCGCATACATTTGCCAAGTTGAAAGCTAAGGTGCGGACGTACTTGGTAGTTACTGAATCACAACCAATTGCCAAGTGACGTGCGAACGTTCAAGTTAAGGCCACTTGCATGAGTTTTCTCCGCAAACTGTAGCGTTTCTTTTTTTTCATAAACGCCATCTTGCAAGAAAACATGCGTCAATACGTTTTTTCTTTTTTTTTCTTTTCAAAAAAGATGACGACCTTGAGATAACATCATTGAGATGACCGACCTAGGTAATTCACAATTACTTTGATTGTATGAAAACTAAATCCTCCATCTATATTTCAACAATTTATGAGTGTACCAACTAAGAAGGCCCGTTGCCAGAGTTATACATAGTCAAAGGACGATTGTCGAATCACGTCATAAGGTTCAATTTCAACTTTACCTTAATCCAAGTTTCAATCATAAGATACATGTATAGCTTTTCCAAGAGGCAAAAATGTTAATTCAATTGAAACATTTTGGAATATTGACATCACGCACATATTTCGCTCTAATGATGGGACTCGCGAGAGCTTCAATAAATTTTTCAAAGAACAAAAAAATGTTAATAATTCAATTAAAGCATTTTGAAATGTCGACGTCACACACATATTTTGCTCTAATGATAAGACTCGCGAGAGCTTCAATGACATCTTGATAACTACATCTTGGCCTAATAAGAGTTAATTTTGAACTTCCCATTCAAGTTGAAAAACCATTTTAGCTAGTGGTTGTTGAGAAGCAACGCATATGTTTAATTGGAATCCTCCATTTTCCAGCTTATAGATTATCCTCGCAAACATCGAAAAAAATAGTTGGCCTATACTTTAGGGGAAGTGCATTTTATTAATTATTTTTGTGAAGGGTTACGGTGATGCCACAATTTGGGTTTCAACATACAATTTCGTCACTGCCCAAGTTAAGTTTGCAGTTGAAACTCAAAACTGACAAGACAATCTTTACCTGGGAGATAGGATTACCAATTAATTTAACAACCCACTAATAGCTAAATTTTAACATACGAAAGTCGCACAGTAACGAAACTCTAGCTACAATTGGACAACCGTGACTGAACTATAGCTGCAATTGGATAACCGTAACCGAATTGGCAACCCACATTTCAATTGAATCTTAGACTTGGATCGGGACTATACTATCGAGTTAATGTCTTGATTGCATTTACCGACTGTAAAATTGATAGTGCATTTCCTTTTGTGATTTTGGTAAACGTTTATGCGTATGCATTTAATGTTTGTTGAAGTCTTGAAGACTACTTGTCTACGCTTCTTTCTCTTTAGACCGAAAAACTTTTTACCAATTCTAATTGTTTACAAGAGGATGCGAATTGACTATTAGATGGCTTGAAACACTGAGTTCTTTTCAATATTAATCAGGGTTTTGATTGTCAAAACAACATGTTTGTCAAAAATTATACAAGTTTGAAAATTTTCCGATGAATGAACGAAGATGATGTCCATAACACATCAGATAAATCTTGTTGCCAAATAATTTTTTTAAAACCAGTCGAAAAAGACACTTCCATAATGTTCAATATAAGTTGAAACCATTATCATTTACTAATCTTTCCGAGTTCACCTCAGTATTTTGTCGATATTGTTCCATATTTTAATATGAAACAACCGATCCCTATTAAAACCTCGGTGCTTCGCCTTTAAACCCATTTGATTTGAGGTTGGTTGTGAGCTTAGTAACAACCCATCTAAATTGAATTTCGATTTTCGCCATTCTGATAAACAACACTCATACTTCGTCTTTGACCATGATATCTTTGTCAGAAGTTTTGACAAATCTACCATTTTTGAAGCAATCTGCAGACTGATTTAAACAAAGGAATAAGTTACTCGTATTAGGATTTTGGGGTCATAACATTAAAACCATGATGAGCGAATGTTCATATCACATATTATATTGATCACTGAAATTCAATTAGTAAATGAGTCTTTCAATTATGAATAAGACAATCGTGAAAGCCAAGAATTAGATCTAAAGCGAGATTGTGTGATTTGATAAAGGTTTTACAAAGTGGTTGGACTTAAAAGCTTAACGGGCACAATGTTGCGTACGATCTTAACCTACGTAATGAATCATCATCATTATTTTTTTTATTTTGCAATTTCCTGGTTGCACCTTGAAAGATTTATCGAAGTCTAAAAATCATGTTGCTAATTGTAGGCTATGACCATAATTTTTTTCGTTATCACAATAAGATATATCACATTTTTCAAGATATACGACCAAAAAATGAAGTCGTCTTAGTCAATGTGGAAGTTGTAAGTGCTCACTAAAAATAATATCAATTTCCTCTTTCTAGTTTAGTTGTGACACCACACTTGTACTCATAGGGTTCTCCTGACCATTTTTCTTGTAGCATGATTAAAACATATCACACATTTTTCATGACATATGTTAAAATTGGAATGATACAAAGAAGATTAATACAACCCCTGGGCAAGGATGAATCACATATATCAAGACATGGTCCAAATATATTAAAAAAAAAAAAACACATACCCATTCTTGGCAAAAAATAAACCCAATTGCCATTCGTTAACCTATCAATACCTGATGCTTTCTGCATGCCTATTCCTTGTAAGGCATTCCAGAATGCTAGCAAGGACAGGGATACATCCTTGGTCGATGATTACTCACATGTAACATACCTTTCCAAAAAGAACATTAACTCCGGGTTGTGATAACCTGTGGAAGCATAATGTATGATGTTTGGGATTCACATCGACCGCTATACAAGAACCAAATGCCTCTTACTAAATCCGACTTTTTCTTCATTCTAATGAAATAAATTGTAATCCTACCGACTTTTGATCATATTAATGTCGAAATTGGATTTGATTTTGACAAAAAAGCTAAGCATGGATCCTTCAATATGTAATATCTCTTTGTAACCTTGATTTGTATGCCCCTCAATTCCTATCAGTTCCATTTTCCCTATTCATCCTTCATTTAGCATAATATATTATAGAACAGGTCGCTACTTGGGTGCCCTATTAGATTATAATCTGCTACTTCAAGAACTCTATGTATTTTATTTGCCTTTTCTTCCGCCAGGTATAATAAAAAAAACCTTGCTTTTGCAAGTTATATTTGTATACCCCGAAGGAACTACGAGGAAGTGAAAATAGTAGTGAATAACCATTGGTACCTGCCCCAATTTTCAGTTATATTTGTATACCCCGAAGGAACTACGAGGAAGTGAAAATAGTAGTGAATAACCATTGGTACCTGCCCCAATTTTCTCAACGACTCTTGTGATTCAGAGTCTTTCTTCCATCATATGAATTTTATGGATAGTAAAAATATAAAAAAAAAACTGTTAAACCGGTATAAACCCTAACCCTTTCAATTGGATTATCATAACTGAGTACTAAGTAAGTTGGTTTATCGTCCAACCCTTTACATGATGACAGGGGAAAAAAATTCACGTGCTTTACTTTGACGACTTCTCTCTCTTAGATTATAGAAAGTTCAACTAGAAAAAAATCGTATAGGTAGTATTCTTTTCCTTAATAAAAGCTCAATTTCATAATGTTCCCTATTCGCTCGAGGCAAACCCATTAAACGCAAATGAGAAATGTTGTCCAAATTAAAGTCTAAAATCGTATTGTAATTGCCAACCCATAATGACAAATTGGGATTTGAGGATTAATGTCTTTCCCTTCCCAAAGATAAAAATCCTCGCAGTTTTAAAATTAAGGGCTTACATATTTCTAATTCTAAACTCTTGTTCGTGCCACGTAACGTCACCTTAGTTCTACTTTCCTTTACTACGCCCATGTTGCCATTCTTAAACCTCCAATACATTAAAAAAAGGAGATTGAGCCTCACGTCACCTTAATTCTACTTTCTTAAACCTCCAGTACATTCAAAAAAGGAGATTGAGCCTCTCCTGAAAAATAGGAGGCTATAAACCACCGATTCATTTTATCGCCGGGCAATGACCTCCAAATTTTTAGGAAGAGGCTCAATCCCCTTTTTCGGATGTGCTGGCGGTTTAAGCGTCCTTTTGAACAACATCTTTCAATGTTTTAGGATAAAAATAGTTTTGCCTTTTTGACTCCACTCTTTTTCATTTCCTCGTGCACTAAATGATACGTCACCCAAGTTTCACTTACCAATATTTTTTATTTTTTCGTAATATGTTCAAATCGATTGATGATTTTCTTATAACATAACAATATGCATTTTGTTGTTAATCTTAAACCTTGACGACTTACCGAATTGACAATCAGGATTCACTGCGGCAGTTCAAAATGACAGGGTAATCCCCCTTGCTTGTATGTCTTACAAGTTTGATTGTAGGGTCCAATTCGGAAGACATCAGTGAAAAGGTAACCCCTCACTTGTATGCCTAATGGTTTGACAATGGGGTTTCACTCGAAAGGCATGTGTGGAAGAATGGCCCCTCACTGGTATGCTTAATCTGTTTGGTGGGCACGAATGGCCGTGGAACCTGCAAGGGTGGAAGGTCGATCTCAATCTAAGGTTAAGGTTGAGATATCGGGTTGCCTGGAAGCTTCCGAACAAAAGGGCAACCCCTAATAAGATGTAGGTACGAATTGCCGCAAAAGCCACTGAGTGGAAGGGAAGCCCACAATCCAGATGGAAGTCGAGTTTTAAGTATTAGGTTCCCCTGGAAGCCATTGAGCGGAAGGGTAACCCACAATCTAAGTGACCGTCAAGGTTAAGGTGTGGGGTTACCACGGAAGTTACAGTGTGGAAGGGCAACCCATCGCCTAAATAAACATTAAGGTGTCGAGGTGCCGCGACAACCAACGAATGGAAGGAACCCACGGTCCAAATAAATGTTAAGGTTTAGGTATCGGGTTGCCGAGGAAGCCTAAAATGCAAGGTTAACCCGTAACTCATGTCAAACTCGTTAGATGCTGCAAAAGCCTTAAGTGGAAGGGCAAGAATCAAGTTGGAAAGGCACCCCCCGCTATTAGGTTAAGGTATAGGGGACGGGTTGCCCCATAGCCTCAAATCGAGGTACAACCCCTCCCTCCTATTGGGTTGAGGTTGTGATACTGGGTTGCTCGAGAAGCCTTGAGTGGCCGCGCGATCCCTACTACGAGGTTAAAGTTAAGGTACCGAATTACGCGAAAGCCACTAAGTGGAAGGACAACCTGTAGTTAGGTCAAGGTGCAAAACAATTAATGTCAATGAATAATATCATATGATATTCATATTAAGATATGATTCATATCTTAATATGAAACAACACATCTTATATATTCCATTATGATTAACATTGTATGATTATCTTTATTTTTCAATTTTAGCTAGAGTCTATTTATATTATATAGTTACATAGTTAAAAGATTTACGAAGCCAAAGTTTTTGGGTTGTCACGAAAACCATTGAATGGAAGGACAACCCGTAATGTTAGGTCGTGATATAAGTTTTAGTACTTCGGGTGTCGTGGAAGAATTGAGTGGAAGGGTAACCCTTGGCTAGGTAGATGTCAAGATACTGGGTTGCCACAAAAACCTCTGTGTCGAAGCACAGACCATAGTCTAGGAAAGACTAAGGTTTAGGTATTGGATTGCTGCACAAGCCTCTGGGTGGACGAGCGACCTATAGTCTAGTAAAGCTTACAATTTCGGTACTGGATTGCCACGTTGTGTAAAAGGAATCCTGTAGTCTACTAGTTACGGTTAAGGTTAGGTACTAAATTGCCACAGTAGCCTTCGTTTGAAAGGACAACCCATAATCTCGTAGAGGTTGAGGCTTAGGTACTCGGTTGCCGCAGAAGCCTCCGTGTGGAAAGGAAACCCGTAGTCTAGTAAATGCTAAGGTTTACATACTGGGTTGATGTGGAAGCCCTGAGCGAAAGCGCGGCCCTCATGACAAGGTTAATGTCAAAGGTATTCGGTCGACTCAAAACTTCAAAAGCCTTCAAGTGGAAGGGCAGCCCATAGTCTAATTAGAGTTTAAGCTGAAGCTACTGGATTGTCACGGAACCCTTCGAGTCGAAGGGCAAACCTTAGCTAAGGTAAGGTCGAGATCATTTATACATAGGCTACTGCAAAAGCAAAGATGTTGATGGCTAGCCCACACTTGGATGGTTTGAATGATGTGTGCCTCTTATATTGCGTATTAAGTTTCCTTTGGAAGCTGAGAAGTGGAAGGGTGGATCTCACATATGCGTATCGCTTATCAACCATTACACTTAAACGTCTAACATGATTAAGATCTCGGAAACTAGGAACTGCTCTGCCTTGCTCTACCTTGGGTTTGTCATGTGTGTCTTTTTGATAGCTTACTTGCACAGACGCTGCCCAAGTGTTGGAGCCTGACGCAGCTTGTGACTAGTTGGGTTGGGTAATTTAAAGTTGGAATGAAGGTTGAGTAATAAATGCACATCGTCATGTGCTCCGCCTAATGACCAGGGCCCGTCCCATGCACTGCCTATCTCCCTCCAGTTTTGCCAGCATTGCGACGACTTTCAAGGTTGAATGCCACCTCGTACCTTACAGAGAGACATCCCTCGAGCAAAACGGTCGTCTTCACGCGGAGAAGTTGAGAACATACTCAGACAGGTACAATAGGCTCGAAAACACTGCGCTCGATTGCTGACGCAGGTGCTTGTTGATAATGCTGTCTGATGACCCCTGTTTAGAAGTGCAAGCCACTTTCCAAACCGAGTGCTGTTGCCAGGTACCATCCCATCGCAACGAAAATAACTATATTTACTCCCTTTGCTTGCCACACTACCCCTCACCCTTGTGCCCATCTGCTCTCAACCGAGAGGATGAGGGCAACTCGGCGAGAAGTCAGACACACTACCGGTCAACGCTGGCTGGCAACTGCACCTCCTCTCTCGCCGCTGCACGGATGGCGGTCTCGCATTGGAGCTGCCCCCGTGCGAAATTGCAAGGAACCTTCCCAGAAGAACAAACGACCGATCCGAAATCTCTTTACCGGCATGAATGAGAGTACCAAACTGAAATCGAACTTAAACAAGGCAAAGATCACTCCAATAAAAGAACACACGATGCTCAAGTCTCTATGGAAATCCTCTTCTCGCCTCAAAGCATTCAACACTCCAATCAAAGAACACACAACGCTCAAGTCTCTATGGAAATCCTCTTCTCGCCTCAAAACAATCAATACAATAACCAAGTAGTGGTCCTTGACTCAGTGATGGCTTCACTATCCAGTGGGTATGGTGGCCTCTCCTACTCCTAGTCTTAGCCCATACTACACGACCCGCCATGCCACAGTCCTATCACTAGGATGCTGCTGATGACTGCCAGTAGAGTCTGCCATGCCGGAGCTCCTCCTTGCTGCTCATCAAGTGAGCATCCACCATCCTCTCCCCTATGGCTTTCCCATATCCTCCAAAGACCTCCAACTCCTATTGCCACCCTTCTGTACACACAGCTGCACAACTACGGCACCAGCCTTAGCACCGGCCTTAGCACCGGCCTTCGTACCGGCCTGCTTCCTCAGCACGAACAACTGTGGTGCTTGACAACTGCACAGTGTGGCCTCCTTCCTCACACACAGATCGACTTACCGTTTCTGCAGCCTAGCAGCAACCTCCGTCCGCATATGATGTGTTGAATTGCCCGGTCTTCACTAGTAGACAGAGGCCAGGTCTTCCTTCAGCTGGAACAAACTGCCGCCTGTACAGTTCCATGGTCAGCAGTACGTGATCGGTCCCGGGCAGGATTACCAGCTCCCTGCATGGGCCTACCTGTCCAGCCCCACCCGAATCCTCTGAACCAAGAACCAGGGCCTACAGGCCCTTCGCTGCCTGCCATGATGCCCAGGGCCCTCACATAGGCAAAGGTCTTCCTTCGGCTGGAACAAACTGCCTTCTGTACAGTTCCACAGTCAGCAGTACCTGACCGGTCCCGGTCAGGATTACTCAGTCCCTGTGTGGGCCTACCTGGCCTGCCCGGCCAGAACCCTCTGGATCCAGAACCAGGGCCCACTGGCCCTTTGCTGCCTACCATGATGCCCAGAGGCTTCACACAGGCAATGGGAGCTCAACTTTACTGGAGGATCAAAACAAGTGGGGAGATGTCTGAGTCTCCTCTTTTTTTTCTTTTTTCCCCATGGGGTAACTAGAGCGCAGTCCGAATTTCGGTTCTAAATCCACTTCAGGCATCCCTTGAATAAAACACGTCCCCACCCGACCTTGAAACTGGGTTGTATACTTTCACGATTTTCCTCGGTTTGACACAACATTTGCGAAATCATGACTGAAACACATTTTCAAACTGAAAACAGTGACAGCGTCCTAGTTTTCCCTATTTTCATTTTTTCTGAGTCTGATCTTGATCCAGAGACGAGAGAACATTCTTTCATTAACGAAGAACAAAGCGTGCCATGCCACAGATACACAGGGAGTGAGTGACTCTGCTTCGTTCTGCAAAGTGCAAGCTTTGGATAAACAGACTGGACTCCAGTTCTGCCCCCTCTGGAATGCCAACTCATCCCGCGAAGTAAGTGGAACAGCAACGGTCTCCATTAGTTGTGTGGTCTTCTCTTAAAGGTCCCACGGATCGTTGTTGCTGCTGCTGCTGCTAATGCTGTTGTTGTTGGTTCTTGTTCAAGTTGTCCTTGTTGGTTGTTGTCCTTGTTGTTGTTGTTGTTGTTGTTGTTGTTGTTGATGATGATGATGATGACGATGATGATGATGATCGAGGATCGATGATGATTGATGATGATGATCGTTTGGTAATTGGGATTACCTTTGTTGCCAATGCACAGTGGAGTGGTCATCCTTGTGCCTTCGTTCTTTTTTTGGCCCCTGACTAATGTCGACCGGTTCATGATTTGTGCATGTCATCTTGGCACAGAATCACACTACTCATCTTTTCCCTATGATTCCAGTTCAAATGTATGCCGCTCACGAATGCCAGCACAGGTCTATAACTACTCAGTCCTCTTGTTCCTCCCATCCCAACAAAATAAAGTTGTGTAAAATAAACGTAAGGGTACCTCACAACTGCCACATTTCTGTGGCAAGATACGATGACGATGTCTTCAAGATGTGAACTGATCGAGATGGCAGAGACAATGCCACAGCTACATTGACACTGCGTTCCGTTTCGCCAGACTAGCAAGAAATTTATTAATTTCAAAATTTGAGAATTTATTTAGTGGCCAGAGAACACTTGCCTGGCCGGGCCAAAAAAAAATAAAAAAAATCGATGTGACCCTGAGGCAAAAGTTGTTCAGTTTATTTTTCTGCATAACATACTTTTTTTTTTTTTTTTTTTTTTTTCCCCCTAGGACCTTCCCTGCTCCTTGCATGGCCGGGCCACCCGGGAAATAGGGTGACCCTGGCGGCTGGGCTGGTAGCCTAGGTATTTA
>BFEA01000252.1:964912-983155 GCA_003427395.1 Chara braunii
AGAGAGAGAGAGAGAGAGAGAGAGAGAGAGAGAGAGAGAGAGAGAGAGAGAGAGAGAGAGGGGATGATTGTGCTCCCTCTCCTCTTCATGGCACCTGGCATGAGACGGGGGGCAGTAAGAGGTGTTGTGCAGCCGTAGCTGCAGCAGGCAGACTTGTTTTTTTTTTTGTGGCGTGAACCATGGTACTCTAGTCCCTCAGTTCCCATTGGCCAGAAGCACAAACAACAATGTGGTTAACACAGCTGAACCTTGGAAATTGAGAAAAGAGCATACCTTCCACGAGGACCCTCTGCATGCCTAACGCCCTTTCAAGATCTAGTGCTGGCATCATGTACTTGGTCATAACCTGACTGGCTCCGCTCCCATCTGGCAGGGTGTAAACCTCCTGTGCCTGATCGATACGAGAAAGAAAACACAACACAGACAGAAAGCATGCACATTGGCGAACTGGATTCAATTTTGGATCAAAGTGTCCGACTGTTAACCCGTATTTTGCATGTTATGTGTGTTGTAGATTTTCACAACAGCCCCTATTCGAGCGAGATGAGTGGTTCCAAAATCCACGCACGCTTGAGATGATCCATTCCAACAATGACACAGTTTACCTCTATAGCAAGCAACATGGATCAGAATAGATCTGTCATATCCCTTTCTTGACTTTCTTTTCTTTGGTAGCCACATTGACTGTGGTTTAGTGCCAGCTGCCCACATCCCTGTGTGCTGAAACGGCACACTTGCACGACGCACGTTATGAAAGGAGGCAGAGTAAAAGGGGAGGTATAGGAGGCATAGTAAAAGGGGAGGTATAGGAGGCAGAGTAAAAGGGGAGGTATACTCCTGTTCATTTTTCTTCTAATTGTAAGCTTATATTTTGTCTGTTCCCTTGATGATGCTCATTCATATGCATTTGCTAGTGGCATACAAGAGGAGGGAGGAAGGAAAGGGGTAGGTGGTTAAGTTACATAGGGGGCGAGGGGCGGGGGAGGGAGAATCGGTAGCGGAGGGAAGTGGGGGGAAAAAACCAGTACAGAGGAAAGACAAACCTCACAGGGTTCTCAATACACATGTTATGTGTGTGTGAGTGAGTGAGAAACAAGAGAGAGAAAAGGAGGGAGAAAAACTGTTGAAGCGACTTGTGAGCAACGAAAGGAAAAAAAAAACAAAAAAAACATGGTGAGAGTAAAGGGCGTGTGTGTGTGTGTGTGTGTGGGAGAGGGAGAGAGAGAGAGAGAGAGAGAGAGAGAGAGAGAGAGAGAGAGAGAGAGAGAGAGAGAGAGAGAGAGAGAGAGAGAGAGGATGTGTCACACATTCAGCTGTACTCGGATGGGGTCGCATACTATGATGTTGTATTCGAAGCGACATTGTTGTGTGGTGTTTTATTTGGATAGACTCTGATAGAGTATATAGTATATACCTAACTGAACTCAAATACAATGCATATACGTTGTACTTGCATATAACACGTATGTCTCTCGACATTCAAGGGAAAATTGGGGGAAAAAAAAGAAATGTAATCCCGGGTGAGAAGAGAGCATAAAATTCACGAACAAATTTGCTGGAGGGGAACTGGTGTGACTGTTTGGGGAAACTTGACTACCACATCCTAACCCTTAAGCAGCATTGGGCCCAGGGGGGAGGTCCATGATGCGCTGCGCGCCGGATTCGGGCCGAAGTTCTGGTGAGGAGTGGCGGATGAAGGCGATCGAGGGCGGGGGAGTGTGCAGAGGGGTGATGTTCACAGCGCGCCATTAAATCAGAGCGTGCGCCAGGGGCGGGGTACACGGCTGGCGTTGATGCAAACGAACATCTTGGRGGGGRGCCATCCGATATGCGGGCTTTTTTTTTTTTTTTTTTTTGGCCGTAGTTTTGTCCCCCTTCTCCTTTTTTCATTTCTCGCACCTGTCGTTTTGTGTCCCCCCTTTTTTTTGTTTTTCTCCCCCTTTTCCTTCCTTTATTTTTAATTTCTCGCGCAGCTGTCGTTTTGTGCCCCACAGTAGGCCGTCGTTGTTTCTGCGGAGTCGTGCGGACAAACATCTTGGAGGCGAGGCATCCGAAATGCAGTGTGAGGTCACCCACTGCATTTGTTATACCGCCCGCACCACAGGCACTTAGCTAGTACTACTTATATGCCTGATGCTCAATGGAAGATGGTACATTCATACAAATTGACAGCACAAACGACGCACCAATAAGGCTATTAACTTAGTATTAAGGCATGCCCCTAAGCATGGACCATTCCCGATTCAATTTTAAAGGCGGTGCCAGGCACCAAAGGCAGACAGGAGCTAGAAGGATGAGCTTAGCCCATGAACAACTGCCTCATGCTTTGGGTTTCGAATGGAGCCATTTCCATAAAGAACGTTACAATTCGGGAAAGCACACAGGCAAGGACCGAGAAATTCCACTGATCACACAGGCCTTCCAGTCAGGAGGGATGACAGTTCTTCACTAGTCGATTGCACGCATGCCTCCATAGTGGTGACATGCATGATCTGCACAAGGGAAACGTTCGACTGCCAGGTGCATTCTGACAGGGTTTTTCTTCTGCAGATGATGCATGTCACCAACTGCACGTCCAGATGCATTCTGTTGGAGGCATCGGTGCAAGTAAGAGGTGTGGTGGTACAGGTGAGCAACTCCTGCTGGTGTCGGGACTGTACCTTGAGTGCAGTCTTCCTTGCAGAGCGCTGCGCTATTTGTGATGTCCCATTCTTCCCTCGGAACCAGTCATCCATGCCGCGCTCGATCCGAACGCAACTGTTATCCGACCCTGAGAAAGTGGTGCTACTCATGTCCGACGTCGACTCAGAGAGCGAAGTAGAGTGGGGTAAGGTCCTGGCTGTGACACCTGCCAGCCCCCGGGTCGTCACTTCTCTAACAGGATCTACCACTTTGGGTAAAGCCTTAGATTCCCGTCGTTCTTCAGGTGCATCTTCCGCATTCAAGTAGTCCCTGACTGCCTCTTCATCTGGTGCGAAATGAACTCTTCGTTGGCCTTGAGCAGCTGATGGGGGCTCTGCTAGTGCCGCATTACGGCGTGGCCTCTTCTCAGTGGTGTTGTCCAGCTCTTTCTGCTCAGGCTTCTGAGGTCCACTGTTATCAGAATTGAAGTCCGGAATAACCTCTGTCTGCCCTCCATTGGCCTCTTGTCTCCCCTCCCACAACGCGCTCCACACATCTTCAAATGTCAGGACTGCTGTTTCCTTATCACTCTTTACTGCACCAACAACCTTTTTTCCTCCTGCACTGTTTTCCTGACTTCCCCGTTGATTCTCCTGACGAAAATCATCAGAGACTCGCCCTCGCTGGCCGACCACTGCCGCTGCTGCTGCCTGCTGGCCCGCCTTCTGCCACATACTCCCTACCCATGCTGCCACTGCAACGTTCACACTGGTGGCCGGAACTGCCATTTTTTACCTTTCACATAGAGCATTGACTGGCTCGAGTCACTACCCCTCTCCCTCTGCCTGCTCTCTCTCTCTCTCTCTCTCTCTCTCTCTCTCTCTCTCTCTCTCTCTCTNTCTCTCTCTCTCTCTCTCTCTCTCTCTCTCTCTCTCTCTCTCTCTCTCTCTCTCTCTCTCTCTCTCTCTCTCTCTCTCTCTCTCTCTCTCAAGTAAAAATGGGGGAAGACAAAATCTCAAAACTAAGTGGTTAGTTGTGATGGACGAGAACGAGAATCAAATCGTGTCACTTTAAGCAAAATATTTATCACACAATGATCTGATCATTACCCCGCCCTCCCGCCCTCCCTATCTATTTCTTAAACCAACACTACCCTTTAAAACCATTGTGGTTACCAGGAGGCCTTCCCTGTGTTTTTTTACTGGACAATCCATTGGGCACAATGTTTTTTCCCTTTTCTTTCTTGAACAGCAAGGATCTACCCAAACTTTCAAGACGTTGTGTTGGTTTGGATGGATCACTTAGATATCCTTCAAAACCCCCGGGGGAACTCAACTTATCAGCTAACTTGCTCATGTAATCAATGAATAGTTCTGCTATCTACCAAATACGCGCATCGATTTGAATTCAGCAAAGTGTCACGGGACTTGCATCCTCCTCCTCGCAATTAAATTGCTTTTGCAATCAGCTTTCCTGTTCGAATCAAACTTGACACGTGTGTTATCTATCTGACCATCGCTTCACTACCTATTGAAAGCAGTTAGTGGTTGACATTATCATATCTGACAGGATTTTAAACTCCTGAATCCTGATCGGTCGATTGATACTTTCATGTACGTACCACTTACGCTCCTGCCTGTGCCCACTCTTATTAATTCCTAGCTATAAATAACTGCGAGGGACTAAATGAATCTGTCCCAGTGCTTCACTTACAAACTCTTTGCCAGAAAAGAGTAATCAGCTCGTCCGCTGGTCCTCCACCTGCCTGTGTCCCTGTGATGCTGTTCTACTGTCGAAATCCAGACACCCAATCATAAATAGGCAGTGCTAGGAGCACATGCATCATCAGTCGATCAGATTGCCCGTCTCCCTCGGTCCTTAGGCCGATCCATATGTAATCATACGTAATCATGTCCGTCGACTTCCAAAGGTGTAACAGCTACAAAGGGGATTCACCAAAAGAAAAGAGGTGTGGAAATGTACAAACTGCAAAACTTTGGCGCGTTGAGCCAAATTTGGTCTCCTATGAAAAGAAAGAAACAAAAACAGTCTAAATATAATTTCAACTTTTCACCCAGCCATTAAAACTGCTTAGTCCATTGACAACAACAGTTGGTCAGGACTGGTGTTAGGAATTCCCACTTAATAACAGCATGAAGTCGAAGTGACGGTCATGCCGAAGCCAGCAGCATTAAGGGCAGCTACCTTGTGGTCCATACAATACAAAAAAAAACTTCAAAAAAGGGCATTCAGTGCCATTCACTACATTACTACTCTTATGAACAAATGATATTCTTGAAAATAGTTTCTCTTTGTAAGGCTGCAATGTTAAATTATGCCCATGGACAACACTACTCCTTGAGATATAAGCCCATAACCCCTACGATTGCTAGGCTACCAGCACTAGGAACCTGAGATGTGTTCACAAGGAGACCGTGCTCGGTCTTTTGTCACTTAACCGTCCGACACATAACTATTCAGGAGATATTTGAGTTGCTAAGCTGATGGCTGAACTGGTAATTCTGAAGTTCAGTAGCACAAGCACTTTGGGGACCATTCGACTGCAGTAGAAACTGCCAGTCCTTTTTTTTCAGACACAGTCACCCCTAACAGCGCCTGGCCGTTGATTTCCTGCATCAATGGCCATGACCGTGTAGTACCGTACAATCGAAGGGCAGCAGAGCAATGCCCTTTTTGTTCGTAAAGCAAACAGTCTGCGTGATCTGACCCTTTTATCTTGTAGACTTGTACTCTACCTTCTTGTATCACTCTTAAAGTTTCTCTTATTGTCACAATCTCCGTCTTCACGATTCTGTGAACGAGTTAATAGACCACCATAGGCTGACAGCTTATTGCTCGGCTTAAAGCTATAACTGAAGTTCAGCGATAAACTTTTTAAAACTATGTTCAGAAATTTTAGTCTAATTCACGATGACTGAAATTGATTAGTCTCACTCAAGCTTGGCTGGTTGGTTCAAGTGTTGTTACAGGGAAGTCTAAGTGGAGTTCAGTTCAACTTTATTTATAACTTGAGTTTAACTTGAGACGCACATCACTGACCTTCCGTGGCGGCACTCATATCCACTGCAAGACGGAAGCAGAATATGGTCATAATTTCTAAATCTTTGTTTTTAACTCTTTATTTTCTCTAAAACGATGTCCGTCAGCAGCAGGACTTCAGAAGTCGAACTTTAAAATGTGTTCAAACTTCTTCTTCAACCTCTGGGACTCGAACCCCGATGTACACAGGAGTTAACACCCTCTGCCACTTGTAATGGACTCTAAATAACGGACAATTATAATGATGGTTCGATGATCGGTCAAACGGCATACACGCACTCTATAGTCCCTCCTTGTCCCCGATGATTAGTTGTGAACAAACAGAAAACCATTCTCATCAAGCACCGATACCAGAACGCTCTCAAACTATATAAGACAACATGCCTCTTCCGGATCGCTTTCATTTGCACTCTGATGTCAGGCCAGGCCTCAACTGAGTCAACTCTCAATTCAATTCAGTGTCCAATATCCTTGTCTCAATATTGGATCTGATCGCAGCTGGCCATGGCCATTGTGTCTCGGACGGACTCTTGTCTGGCGGTCATCAAGATCCCTGCAATACAGACACACACATCACACCATGTTTAGCCATCAGATTTCAACAGTTGCCAGCAACACGGAGACTGCATCTCCTGGACTCACCTGATGGCAGAAGTGAGTGAACAAAAGAGTGCCTGGACTGTCACTGATCATGCAGAGATTTTCAGAAGGTATTCAGATCTATCTCTAGTCGCCGGACGCAGTAAATTTCTGTCAGATTGCAAATCATCACATTGTTTGGCACTTACAAGCGAGCAGTCAAGTATCCCGAGGTACTCTGGCCGTTGTATCTCAGCAATTGCCTATACATCATCATCCCCGATGAACTAGATCATCATAAGATTTTCAAGTCGATGGGCTAGATCATCATAAGATTTTCAAGTCGACGGACTGGATCAGCATAAGATTTTCAAGTCGATGGACTAGATCATCATAAGATTTCGAAAGCTATCCGGAGGTATCTCTGGCCGTGCGATCTCGGCGATTGCCTATACATCATCCCGATTGCATCCGTTGGCACTCCTCACTCATACTCTTACAGAAGCAGTGAATGAAAGATTGTCGTTCATCACGCCAGAAATTTCTTGATGTTTGCTTAATCATCCACAGATTTCAAAAGATGCTGTCCAGAATCTCCAGATCACCTCCAGCCATCACATTTCAGCAATTGCCAACACATCGTCCATCCAGATTGCACGTCCTCGTTCACTGCCCTGGGGCAGAAAGCCACGTGAACGACAGTGGCCCGAGAGTGGATGGTCATTGGCCATAAAGAGATTTAAAAATAGCCATCCATATGTGTCACAACCATTGTTTTGTTCGTTTCCAAAATGGGATTAGCCCATAATATTATTCGATCCATAACTCGACTGGAGCTGTTTATCCATTTGTCAACAGTTACTTGTGTGTCCTTCCCAGCCACCAGGTAAGCACATAAATACACAGATCTTTCAGAGGAGCCAAACAGCTGGACTTGAACTCCTGATCTGTTTCTCAACAGTCACATGTCTGTAGACTCAGTCTGTAGAGTCTGTACCATTCAGCCGCCAGGCAGGTTCAGTCATACACCGATTTTACGCAAAAATCAAATCAACTGTTTTTCAACAGTCATACAGCAAAGCAGAAAGGAAAGATTTGAAAGGAGAACATGAAAGATCGCCTAGTCAATCCATCACAACTGTTCCATTCACCTCGCCGTATGATTCATTACCACCTGTCATTCATGCCATCATACCCCAGCCAGCCAGCCAGCACATATAATCACCCCTGTTGCATTATATTCAACAGCTCCGAGTCTACCACCACCAATGCAAAGCATCCCTCAGCTTCCTGGTCCTTCGCCAAGTACAGTCACTGTGGCGGGTCTTGTCACGAGGAGGACGCTTAACCGTCAATGCCGAATCTGGAAAGGTTTTGTGGCTAGGAAAGATTGCTTGTAGATGCACGCATTTTATATACATGCAGAATGTGCCCCAGTATATCTCGGGCAAGTGGAGCCCGACTGTGTAACAGTACTTTTTTTTTTTTTTTTTTCTTTTTCTTTTTAGCAAAACAGGTCCTAATAACCCTGGCTCCCATATCCATTCTGCGGAGCATCAGTCCGGTTCCTATTCCACCGGCAAGTCAGATATACAACAAGACCACCTTCACGCCTCCTCCCACTTGGCCGAAGGACCTCTGAGCAGCATTGATTGCTCCAGATGCCTGGCGGATCGACTGTCAGCTTGCCTTCCCGCCTCTACCTTTCCTCTCACGTTTGTTTTCCCAAACCTGCCAAATTTAACGTAAAACCAAGAAAGGACGAAGATGTGGCAGCCAAAAAAAAGGTCCTGAAGTTGTCAGGGGTGTCCCACTGGAACTCTGATCTTGTAGGTCATTGACTGTTTGCTTGTCGACCTGCTCTCTGCCATGCCCTCCAATTTAAGTGGCCTGCATTGCATCCTGCAGGTATGCTGATTGGGACCTCTGTCTTGTGGGCACCGCTTCTGAGTTCCGTATGCAGGAGGGAGGCATTTTTGTCGCTACCCTGCCTCTCGCCAGCCATACCCTTGCAAATTTATTTTTGATTTTCTGTTGCAGGTCCAGATCGTCCGCGGCATAGAGAGCTTTGTTTTCTGCCATTTACATAGAATCTCAGCCTGAATAAGCGCTCCCCAAACACTCTCTCTTGGACTAGAAGCCTTGAAGAATTATGCTGCACCTTTCCTTCCAAAGTGGCATCTTTCCGATCCTCTCCGTCTTCTGAAAGTGGGCAGAGATGTTAGTCCATAAGGGGTTAGAGAAAAGGGATTCCCATAGGTCGGATTCCCTAGTCCTGTATTCAGTCACCTCTGTACATCGCATTAGTCAGTGTATCATGTCTTCTGATTCATTGTCCGAGGATACCGCGCATAAGTCCGAGCTGTTGGGATCGGTCCTTGTCTTTGTGATATGCAACCATTGGTTGACTTGTAGAGCCACGTAGGAGATAAGCCATTGTAGGCTCCTAATTTTGACAGACTGAATTGTTTCGAACTTTTTTCCACGGTATTTGGGATATCTGATCGGCATCCTGGCCAGTTAACTTTAACCATCTGTCCTTAATTATGGGATCAGGATTTTCGGTCTTGAGCAGTAGGTTATATGTGTACTCATGAATCTGCATGGCCGATGTTCTTGCTTCTGCCTGGTGTCGAGGCCCAAATTTCAAGTCCCGAATTGTAGCGTCCATTTTAAAGATTGCTTTCAGCCACACCCCCAACACTCCTAGTTATCTGAGCATGAACGGATTTAGGACTGTTAGTTCCACATCTTTCTTCAGAATGGAGGGAGGGCCATGCATTGCCTAAGTAATTGGAAAGGGGGTGAATACAGCACATCCAGGATGTCTCATCCCTGTCGCTTATGGGAGATTTGGCGAGCCCTTTTGGGTGCTGTTTCCTAAACCAGCACTCCCGATCCCCTGGTTTCCAGGCAAGGGACTTCTCTCAGCAAATCCTTCCAGCCTTTTGGGATGCTTTTGGTGATAATTTGTGAGCTCTCATCTCGTCGGTGGCCTCCCTTGGGACGGGAACCAAGCTCCTGTTCTGAAAGGCAGTCCTTTTTCTCCGCATCCCAAATATGGCTCACTTTCCTAACTCCGTGATTAATCCATGATATCCATCTCTTTCCCCGTAGCTCCAAAGAGAGTGGGTGCTAACTTTCGTCTCTCACCCAAGGATCCCCAAAGAGGGGTTGTTTTAAGACCTTCCTCTTTGGACCAGGGCCTACCCACTTTCTTTGGCATGATTTCCCACCATATCCCCACCATATCCGCAACGATGCGGTCCAGTAAGGTGTAGGGAGCCTGACTTCGTTTGCAGCAGTTCCTCTTTTTTGCTTCCTGCGGCCTGTGCTTGGGCTCCATTCCTTATTCATAACCCCAAAATAAACCTGACACATTTGCAGGCGTGGCGCAGAGCTCCATTCCTTGTTTGTAACCCAAAATAAAGTTGAGGCCTGTCGAGTACATGTCCAAAAGATTGCGGTCCGTGACAAACCATTTATTGCAAGAGGGTTTGTCATGGGGCTTCAAGCAGTTGACGCACGCTATGCATCACGAAGTCCTAAAGATTGCGGACCATGGCAAACTGTTTATTGTCAGTCACAACTGACGCTGGCCAGTATGGTATAGCCACAATTTTATATCAACAGGAGGGGGAAAAGTTGAGGCCTGCCGAGTACATGTCCAAAAGTTGCCATCTAAGAAACTAGCTAACTCTACCTACGAGCAGGGGCTATATGCCCTATACCTAGCATTGAGACATTTGAAGCATGACCTCTATCGCATACATTTTGAAGTTCGGTCTTACCATGAGACGCTCCAATGGATAGGGACGCAGCCCACACTGTCTGCCGTGGTGAAAAGAAGGATACAAGTCATATATGTATGTATGACTTCTGCCTTTGAGTCCAATGTGGTTGCTGGCACATTATCAAGGAGGGCAGACTACCTTGAGGTGCTAGTGACTGAATTTGGCTTAAACGAGCATGTACGTCGACAGTTGGTGGATGCCTGCAAGGACGACGCCATCCAGTCTGAGATCATACAGAGACTCCGTGCACGGGACAATCTGTGTCTGGCGAGTTTGTGACGGTCAATGGATTGCTGTTCCTTAACAAGGATGAAAATAAACGGCGGTGTGTCCCTTGTAGCGAGTTTTACATAGTTTGTTTTTAGGAGAATGTCACGACACTTTGGGTCATTTTGACTACAGGAAGAATAAACGGTTGTGTGTCCCTTGTAGCGAGTTTTAACAAAGTTTGTTTTTAGGAGAATGTCACGACACTTCGGGGCATTTTGACTATACGAAGACATAAACAAATATGTTGCAGCGTTTTTCGTGGCCGACAATCCTTGACATTGGAAAGCTCCCGTGAACTGGCAAGCAGTTAAAGTCCCGCATAAGTGAGCGAGCTATACTAACAATGGGGGTCATGTGCTACGTGGAGCGAAGTGTGTGGTGATTGCCAGCGTCCGTGTGGTGTTGTGTGTGGTGTGTGTTGAGCGTGGACACTACAGCCTTGCAGGGGTGGGGTGGATATCACGGCCAGTATGGTTACGCTTTGAACACCGTGTCCTGGCTGTAGTGGTTACGATACTTGGCTCTTGAGGCCGAGGTCGCTGGTTCGAGCCCGTGCTTGCACGGAGGAGGGCTGAGGCCCAGAGGTACTGATCCAATGACACGTGCTCGAGGATGCCAAGAAATCTGTAGAAACATGCCATGTTTGTCAAACGAACAAACCTGGGACTCAAGCTCATCTGGGATTGATCAAGCCATTGCCTATTCCTTCTCGCCCAAGAGAGTCTCTGTTCATTGACTTCATGGACACTCTCGTGACCAGCAAGAGTGGCAAACACCAGATCTTTGTCCTTATAGATAGGTTACCAGATCTTTGTCATTATAGATAGGTTCTCATCCACGTATGCTAGATTGATCGCGCTTCTCGCAACAGCAAAGACATACCTAGTGATCAAGATGTTTATGGACCACTGGGTTAGGGACTTTGGACTGCCCGAGCCCATTGTTAGCGACAGAGAATGTGCACTTCACAAGTTAGTTGTTGTAGAAGACAACACAGAAGATGGGATCTAAAGTCCAGATGGCATCCGGCAACAACCCTGACACATGCAGTCAGGCTGAACAAATGAACCGTGTAGTACCAACACTTGCTTAGGGATTACATCAAGCCTAGCCAAGATGACTGGTATGAGAAGT
This sequence comes from Chara braunii, assembly GCA_003427395.1. Classification (NCBI taxonomy): domain Eukaryota; kingdom Viridiplantae; phylum Streptophyta; class Charophyceae; order Charales; family Characeae; genus Chara; species Chara braunii. The sequence continues at coordinate 976,372 of BFEA01000252.1, forward strand.
CTCCTCTAGTCTGTGCAACAATGTTGTTCATAGTTCTACCGGTAGGATGCCTAATCAGTTACATTTACGATGGAAGCCTAGGACACTGCCCGCTGCACTATACATCCCACGCGGTCATGACCGTGGAGCTTTTCACAGCCGGCGGCCGAGACCACGACTGCGGCCCCGGCCGCAGGGGGTCAGGGTCCGGCCGCAAACTTTCGGGATTTTTTTCTGGCTGAAAAAAAAGTGAGACTTCATTTTTTATTTAAAGAAAATGAAAAACAAAAATACACATCACTGACACACACAGATTGATTGATTGATTGATTGGTTGATTGTGGTGGGGTCAGCCACCCTTTCCCCCCCCCTCCACACACACAACACACACACACAAGCGCCTTCTTTTTCTTTTCATTTTTTTTTATTGATTGATTGATTGGTTGGTTGTGGGGGAATCACCCACCCCCCGTACACACACACACACACACACACACACACACACACACATCCATACACATAAGCGCACGCAGGCGCGCGCAGGTGCGTTCGTGCTTTCTTTTTTCTTTTCAAAATTTGATCATTTTTTTATTGATTGATTGATTGCTCGGTTGGTTGGGGGGGTGTCGCCCACCCCCCGCGCGCACACACACACACACACACACACACGTGCGCGTTTGCGTTTTCTTTTTTTTCCAACTTTTTTCGTTTTTTTTATTGATTGATTATTGATTGGTTGGTAGCGGGGAGGTCGCCCACCCCCCGCACACGCACACATGCACACACTCCTGACGAGTTAGTGAAAGTCCGATGAAATAGTCTGTCACAGTCATGCTTTTTTTCAGTGTATAGCGAATACGACAACACACACACACAAGAGCGAACGGAGGAACGCCTTTTTTTCTTTTAAAAAAAAAAACAAATCAATCAATCAATCAGTTTTTTTTTTTTTTTTTAATTCTATAACATCAGCTCTTTTGTTGTTTTTCCTTTTCTAATTCCATCCCCCCCTCCAAATCACCCCCCCAAAGAAAACTTTTTTTTGGGGGGGTTATACCCAAGGGTAGGGACAGGATTGCACAACCCTGATCCCCCCCCACAACCCCCGAACACCCCCCCTTCCCCCCCAGCGACCTCCACATGGCCGTGAAGGCCGTGACCGGCCCGGTCATGAGCGGGACCTCCCGGTCAAGGCCAGTGTGGTCACCGGCCGAGGGCGTTCATAGCCGCTGCAGCACAGGGCCACTGGGTACTAGTGGAAAATACGGTACAGAAGATGGGGAAATGCTGCAGCAAACGGCTGAGCAGATACATAATCTCAGGATGCTATGATAGCATTTGAGAACAAGCACAGGTCGCAGTCTATTTTGGTAGTTATCAGGTCGGGGATAGAGTCCGTGGCAAGATCTTCTGAGTTCACACTGGAACCAAATGTCTCTCGTAAACTGACTAAACAAAAAATGGGGCGTGGCATGTTTTGGACATTGTTGGATCTGATCCTGATGGCCCTTCTGTTCAGCCTTGGTTACGCACATACCCTGTCCTCCACGCCTGAAAGCTCCAACATTTCTTTTGAGACATCAATTATTTCCTTCCCGGGGTTCAATGCTATCCCCAACCATTGATGGATATGTTGACATCAATGAGATCGTTGAGCACAAACTGCTGCATGTACCCAAACCACGTGGCAGAGGGAGACCGTCTAAGCAGCAAACGCAGTTCAGAGTGGCCTTGAGACATTATGAGGATCCTGATGAAGTGGTTTACAAGACAGGAGCTGATGAAGACAGCCCCACATATCGTGTCCCACTACGAATGAAGTTTGAAAGGGAAGCAGCAAACGGAATGGACGTTTCTCTCACGACTTCCGAAATAGAGCGGGAGGGAGTGCAAGGAATGAGCCCCTTGGCAACGCTGGAAAGGCCCTGCTAGCCCTAAGTGAAGGTGGGCCTCTAAAGATTCGGCCTTGGCCAGAAATCACTCGGACATTCCAGCTGCCAAGCATGCGGTTGCTCTGTGTGAGCGCACAGGAAGCCAGTCCAGGGAAGAAGCTGCAGAGCAGTAGGCAGTGCCAGAGAGAGACCGGAAGCCATAGCCAGTCTGCTCGTTCTACAGCTGAGTGGTGCAGTAGCGGTGGCCCTTGGGGAACAAGGGACAGACGGGCAATGGTGGAGGAGACGAGGGCAGTGTGACAAGCACGTAGTACCTGGTGTTGAAGAAGCAGGATGTCCGATGCGAGTCTTCGGGCGACATTGGGCTGATCTCAATGGGGATCTGTTGTAGTGATATTACTAGGGTAGGTCGATAGGAGCGTCTGTCAGGGGTCTGGGTGGATAGCCGCCAGTTGGAGATACACATTGTGGTTGTATTGGCAATTGGAGGCGAAGGAAGGGTTATCATTATCAAGAGATTTCAATGCTTTGCTCATTCCTATTTAATGTGATCTCGCTCTGCATTCTGCTTTCAGTTTCGGCTCAATGATATCTGGTCTTCTGTGATATGTTGCAATTTGGTTTATTGCTATTCAGATTGCTCATTTTCTAGCACATTGATTGGACACATGGTCGCAAGACACCCAAAACTGCTGACAGTGTGATGCAGTTTGCTTATCTGGAAATTCATCGTAGTGCTGTGCAACACGTCAAAGAAAATATTTCAGGAATCATCCTCATTACTAGGAGAGGAGGAGAGGTACCACCCTCACCATATGCAGAAGAGGGAGGGAATCAGAGGGATCCTTGACAAGCAATCTGCTCTGTCCCAAGAGATATATAACTGAGGACATTCAACGATTCATTGCAAAGACTTTCATTGCTCAAGGTTAACAAAGAGCACTGATTTTTTGAGTATTTTTTAACCACATGGTGCTATTACTATGGAACATCAATAATTCTATATAATGGCCACCACATCCTATATATGACTTCCATCAGTGGCGATGATTCCAATTAAACCACCAGTACTTCCTAAAGCCGTGCCCATATACAAGCCACCATTTTAGGAAACGTGCGGGCCACTAGAGGACCGCCCAAATTCATCAGACCACAAACGTTTCTAGTAACTTTCTAGTAGTCCGTACTCTATTTTTTTTCCGCGTCCAATAGCTGGGCCAAGTACTTGTGGTTTAATAATTGTGATCAGACACAATCAACCATCGTAATGATCCAGGAGTGGTGTGAGTGTGCCTTAGGCAGGCACAGCAAGTTAGGAACTGCGTAGACAGCACACAGTTCAGTTGTGGGAGGGAGCTGCAGGTCACATCATCTCTGTGTGAGGGACAGCCATTGGCTCCAAAGCTGCAGAGGTCGTTTAGGGAGGCTTGCAGACCATGTTAACACGGAATAGAGGGCTCTAAATATGTTCCCCACCCCACCCTCTAAAACGGCTTCAGATGCCATTTTGAATGCGTTTTTCGGACAATTTGGGGCTCTGCGAAGTGGGCCCGGCAGCAGATGTTTCTCTGAGAAAAGCATCGGTGATGATTCTCTGAATGGCAGGGAGGAGGAGGAAGGAGGAAGGGTGGATGGACAACGAAGTAGAATTTAGTTAGCCAACAGAAATTGAAGGACGTCAGTGACGGGACGACAGGCAAAGCTAGATCCGGGTGAGCACTGGCCCAATCCACGGATGATGTTGACCAGACAGATACTGACCGTTAGATTACAATGATGGACAGCTGCTGGTAGCTTTCCTCCCTGATTGTACCAGGTCTGGCGTCATCGACGAAGTTGCTGTAGGGACAAAGAGAGATATTGACTCATATTGCAAACTTTAATGCATCGAATAAGTTGGAATAACTTAGAAGGGTAATTTTACTAATTTACCTTTTCAGGAGTTGTCTTTCGGGGGAGAACAAACCCGGGGTTGCGTGTGTGTTGGGGGGGGGGGGTAGGATCCACAAAACACAAGGCTTGGTGACCTTGGTCATTAATCAGTCAACAGTGAAACACACGATCACAGAAGTAGGCTACTCAACAGAAATCGGCTACTCGAAATGTAATTAGCCTAAATAGACAGCGAGGTGTAGGCCCTGCATGGGGAGGATAACAAAAAAAAATGAAACGAATCATGAAGGACCGAATTATCCTTGAGGGGTAAAGTGGGGTGCGAAAAGGAAAGACATTTTGCGAGTGATCTGGCATCCAAAAGCACGGGGAAAAACAAAGGGCCACCATAAGCGCTCACCTGTTTTTTTTAGTAGCATTATCTAGGTGAGAGAATTTAGTAAATTACTAATTTGAAATTTGAAACGATTTGCTGACTACCATAGTGATGGTTAAATCAAATAGAAAGTTTTAAAATTTCAAACTAAATATTTTACACGGTCGTGAACTTTACCTGGCAGCCGCTAATAATGGGCCCGTTGTGGATCTGCTTTCCTCCACTGGCTGGACTGTTTGGGGGAAAAGGCTTCTTTTCCATTTCTGTTCGGAGCGAGAGCCGAGGAGGAGAGCAGGGCAAACAGGGCAAGATAGAAAGGGTCTGCTGCAAATGGGCCACTGAAAATGTACCTGGACGCCGAGAGCAGTGCAAACAGGGCAAGATAGAAAGGGTCTGCTGCAAATAGGCCACTGAAAATGTACCTGTACGGCGTCCAGTAAACCCAGATGCATGGCTTTCACCTAGCTGTCTCCTTGGAGTAGGTACATTTGGAGTCACTGTGGACTTTTCTGTAATTACGCACAAGCCGATGCCAAACGAAAAAGCATGGCCATGGCCCTCAAAGAACTGCACCACTTTCGGCTCCCCTTCTTTCACATCGCAAGATGGGGGAATCACTTGATTCACTTGTGATGTGGTGGCTCCTTTCCTACCTTTTTCTTTTCTCTTTTTCAATCTTTCCTCTCATTTGGAAACCGAAAGCTCTTACTATCAGTGCAAAGTCCCACCCAACCGGATTCTTCGTTTCTCACCATCCATTCCAGAAATCAATGGCCAGAAATTAAGAACCAGGGTAAGTGGGACTTGGGCTGCACTGCATGACATAGGATTTGAAGAACCCATAACCTGATAATTACTGTCAGGTTCAACTTAGCTATGAAACATTCAGCCGACGCGGCTTTTGCCCAAGGACAGAACCTTGCCAGGCCGTCCTAAATTCGAGGTCCTCCGAGAATATTTCAGTCCAAGGCAGGACCTTTGCCTTTCTTATCACGCTCGTAGGCTCTGACTATGTCGGGAGCTGTCTCTAGAAGTTCTGTTCTTGTAAACCAGCGGTCGTCTTCTGGCTCCTGATAAGCAAACCGGACCTTATACTGTTTCTGGGGACGACCTCTACCTCCCATTCTGAACACATCCTCATCTACAATGCCGTCAATGTCATAACTCCCATCCATATCCGGAGGGATCATGGATCTTCTTGAAGGGAACTGTTGACTTGTGACACACGGCAACAGCTTTGAAGCATGAAACACAGGGTATGTGTGGAGGTGTGCTGGAATTTCTATTGTGTAGGACGGTCCATCCTCTCCACCCTTGACTTCTAGAACCGGCCACGGTCCTCTATATGCAGGCAGTAACTTCTGCGAGATGTTTTCCTCAGGCGCAAACTCTTTAGCTTTGACCCAGACTAAGTCGCCTACTTGAAACTGTGATGGGCGACGGTGCTTATTAGCCTGTTCTATCATTCTATGTTGGGTCTTTCTGAGGTTCTCAACAACAGTTGCTAACTCTTTCTCATGCTGCAAAGCAAACTCCCTGGTTCCGGGCGGTAGTCTGTGAACCTGATCCCGGTTGAGTCCTTCGAACAGTCTGCGCGGTCTAAAGGACTTGTGCAGCTCATTGGGAGTGCGGCAGGTGGATAGATGCACGCTGTTGTTGTATGCACTAGATACCTTAGGCAACATCTCATCCCAGTTGATCTGGTCTGGTCTAATGTACATGCGCAGAACTTGCTGTAGGATCTTATTCATCTGTTCTGTCTGACCGTTGGTCACTGGATGGAGGCCGGACGACATCAACAACTTAGATCCGTATACTCCCATGAGTTCTTGCCAGTTCTGGCTGGTGAAACGACTATCTCTATCGCTAACTATTGACAATGGGATTCCATTCTCACTAACCCAAAAGTCAAACAACTTTTGTATAACTAAGTCTGTACGTGCCTCTGCAGGCAAAGGAACAAAAACAGCGTACTTACTAAATTGGTCAACTATGACCATGACTTGGCTCTTACCATGTCTACTCTTGACTTGGGTGTCCATGAAGTCTATGGACACTGAGTCTCCCGGCTGATCCGGAATAGGCAAGGGTCTGAGAAGACCTAGGGGCGCGCGTGTAGTAGACTTGTTCCTCTGGCACACTTTACAACTGCGGACATACTCTACGCAGTCATTCTTCGTATCTGGCCAGGTGTACGCACACATCAGATAGTGTCTTTTGCCAACCGAAATGCCCTTCAGTATCGTGACATTCCCCTAAAATCAGACTGCGGATCTCCTCGTTGTTGGGAACGCACAGGCGGTCAAACACATTAGCCTTCTCAAATAACAACCCGTCTGTAGTGCGGTAATCTGGCTCAGTCTCTGGGGCCTCTCTAACTCTCTTTAGGAGGTCGCTATAGATAGGGTCCTGCGCATACGCTTGCTTCACTTTCTCCTGCAGGTCTCTCCCTATATCTTGATAGTGTACTATGGCTCCAAAGTAGTCTGATCTTCTACTCAGAGCATCCGCAACTACGTTGTACTTGCCCTTGACTGGCTTAAGTTCAAAGTCATACTGGTCTATTTCTGCGGCCCACCTAGTCAACTTAGGTGTCATCTTGGCCTGGGTCTTCAACCATCTAAGGGTCTCATGGTCAGAATAC
>BFEA01000252.1:1006092-1016314 GCA_003427395.1 Chara braunii
GATCCCAACTTGTCGACTTCTCTTTCATCAATCAACAACGCATCAGCTTGGATCGACTTAAAAAGAAGACGAAAAATAAAGAATCGGATTCCACAGGGTACGGAAGCCATGTGAGTCGTCACGCGTTCTCGTCTGGTTTCTCGCAAAAACACATCATCAACTTTGTCCCAACAAATTTTTCATCCCACAACTTCCACACAGGTCTCAAGGGGAAAGACAAAAAGAAAAAGATCCCAACTTGTCGACTTCTCTTTCATCAATCAACAACGCATCAGCTTGGATCGACTTAAAAAGAAGACGAAAAATAAAGAATCGGATTCCACACGTTCCTTCCGTCGATCAATCCGAAAGGACTGAGAGATGAACAGATAATGAACAGTTGTCGATCCGTCAGAGTCCGCCAATCGACCATGATAAATATAGAATGCCCAAATTTGCGCAAACGGTCATAGAAAAGGACGGTAATTCGAAAAACGCAAAACTACGTACTACTTACTTTAAGCTAGCTATTCACTCACAACGTCTGAGCCACCAATTAATTAACACCACCCAAAGGGAATTGTAAAATTAATCGACCGTTAGGGACGTGCAAAGAACTCAACAAAATACACACCCTCTTAGCAACCTCATTGACACCACCATAGCTTCTGCAAATCTAGGGCTGACGAACTTTTTTTTTCTTTTTTCTTTTTTTTTTTGGGCTGACGATTTTACTTCTCTCCTTCTTTGGGAACACAAAGCCGACCTCAATCATACTCACCATCGCTGAGCTCCGACTCGTTGCGCGTAAGGGCATCCTGCCTGACACTTAGAGAATCGCAAATCCATCTCAGAGTCTGCTAATGATAAAGTATCACTACTGTACTTTCGCAAATGCATCTCTGTTGATGATAAAGTATCACTACTGTACTTGCTTGATATGTCTCTTGATGTGCATGGCAATTACAGTCGTCATCACCGTGACGATAACAATTGCCACTTCTCCTCTCTCTCACTGAGCGGATGCTGAACGTATCTGGTCATAATTACGGTGGCAGCGACATTCGACACCTTAACAATGTTAAAATGGTATTCGAGCATAACTCACCTATGATGTCTCTCGTCCTGTCCATGGCACAATTATTGGCATCAGGATTAAATTATGTTTTCGCCGCTAACGCTCCCGCCCTATACCCCTGCGAAGAGTCAGGTTTCCTTCTCCCCACCACACCGCACTCCAATTTCCCTGTTGTTCGCGTAGTACCCCTGGGGCCCTCGCTCACTTCTCCCTCGATTTATGCGTGTCATCCTTGAAAGCGCAGGGGCCATCCTAATCTTCTCTCTCTCTGTATCGTTCCAATTTTAACGGATGTCCCGAAGGACCGCTCACTTCTCCCTCGCCCGCGCGGTGAACACCGTTTTCCCTCCCTCTCTCTCCTCCCCGCCGGCGGTATCGAACAAAAACGGCGACATTTTCGTTTTCCTGTGCATCGTGGTCGCCCCGCCTTCTGCCCGTCTTCTTCCTCGTCTCCTCGCGCTCCCGCCCCCGCCCCCTTTCCCGCTCATTTGCCCCGCTCCCCTCCACCGACATTTTAGTTTTTTTAGTCAATCCCCGCCGCGCGTGCGAATGGCGTTCGTTTATCGCACCCGCCCGCGTCCGCGGAGATCAAAAGCGCGGGGGCGACTTCGAAAGGCCCGCCTGGAAAACCGGAGGTCGAAAATCGCCTGCCTGAAACAAAAAAGACTCGTCATCGTTGGAGACGAATGACGGTATGTGGGCAGAAATACGTTCAGATACAGTCGGCCTATCCGGGCCCGGGAGTGTCATGTGACATCGAGTGTGCGTCCCGCTCCCTTCCCGCGACATCAAGCATCTCCTCGCCCGGGCCTGCCCTGCCCTGCGCTGCCCTGCCCTGGCCTAAATAGACCGCATGCCGTAATAAACGTAAAACTTGTGGAGGGAAAAAAAGAAAAGAAAAAACAACGTCACCTTTTCTTTTCTTTTTTCTTTTTTTTTGGGAAGGGGCAGCCAGTGTCGTATGATCCGGGGCTAGGTCCCACTTACACGAATTAAGCGATATTGACCGTAGATTGCAAAGATCGACGGCCAGAATCTCTTAATCCGTGCAAGTGGGACCTAGCCCCGGGGCACTCCGGCCTGGTTCATAGGACGGCAAAAAACGTAACTTTGGGCCTACCGTGGTTCCACTACTCGCCATCCGTCAACATTTTGAATGCATGTGGACATCGTTTCGTCGATATGCATTCAGAATCTTGGAGGATGGCGAGTAGTGCAACTACCGTAGGCCTTTGGCCACAACATTTATTGCAGTTTTCATTATTAGCTTGCACGTGCCTCTCTGACTTTGCCACTGCCTGTGCCAGCCTGACACACTGTCATGCCGCTGCCCTGAAGCTCTTCAGCTGGACCTGCCTGCTGGCTGAATGGAAGTGTCGACAAGAGTTCAGGACACTACTGTTTCACTGATTTGACCATAATTGACCATAAGTCCCCTGTGTCCCCCTTATTTGGCCATAAGTCCCCAGAAAAGGGGCCCATTTGGCAATAAATCCCTCAGACGTTGCACAGGTTGAATGTTTTGTCAATAAGCCGTCTGAAATTACCCATATACCCCCCATAGGACCCTGTCAGATTGTCAGCAAGCCCTCCTGCAGTGGTCATTACAAAGGCCTTTGCTAAGGAATTTATCAAGGAAAGGGCACTTTTTGGGGATGTATGGTCGGACCAGTGAAACATTTGGGGCGTATTCACAAATTCCCAGGAAAAAAAAAAGAAAGGGCTCGTCTCAGGCAGGGAGGACTAAAATAGTGAAACAACCCAGCCAATGCGATTGAATGGTACACATGTAACTGTTTTGTTTTATGTTTTTTTTTTGGGACAAAGAGCTCCAATCTATTCGTGGGGAGTAACACGTGCTGGGAACCGGGCCCAGCATCCCATGTAGAATTAAACAGATGATTCGAGAAATGATTTGAGATACCAGGGCCATTACCTGGCATTGGGCTAACAACAATCTGAGAACTATGAAAAAGTTCAAGAAAATCTTGGATAGCAACTAACCTACCAACCTAGTACAAGGTTTTTGCTTTCAAGAACGTAAAAAACAAGAAGACAGGAAAATGAAAACCACCCCCAATCCAACTCCTTCCCCGCACCGCAGAGGGAAGACTAATGCCCAGGCCTTCAGTCCTCGTACCAGAACTCGCTAGATCTCATACCCCCCTTACTAGGGTGACAGGACAACCTCAACAGTCCCAGTACCTGACTGAACTAGTTCTGACGGACAGGAAGTGTCTTCCTCCCTCGACACCTTCCTTAGCTGCACAGCCCCAAGTTACAGGGTCACTACCCCGGCATCAGCTACGTTGAATGAGATGGTTATGCCTTCCACCCTCGGCATAGCTCCAATGGTCTCATGCCCCCCTTGGTTACAGAGCACATGCCAGCACCGACCATTGTCACCCCACCCCGCCCTTCTAATAGATCTACCACCCCGAACATCAATCCCTCCTCTACCCGGGCACCACCTTACTGAAACCTACCCCCCTCTTCCTGCTTACCAAATCAATTTTGAACAGTTTATGAAATTTTCGAAATAGGAAATTCAGGTTTTGACATACCCCCGGGACTCCACAACACATAGTAAGCTCACCATGTGACCAACAGTTACTCCTTCCCACAAAAAACAAACCCCCTGTTCCTACACTGCCCCCACCGGGAGGCACCCCCTCTCCTCCCGGCCCCAGTTCGGAACAGCCTATAAACGGCCACTTCAAACCTCTTAAAGGCATACAATTCCCCCTAGAGTATGCCTCTCAGGCTGAAGTTCCCCCTTCCTTCTGCCCCCTCCAAGCAAGGCAGCCCTCTCATCCTCACACCCTGCTATAAGCAGCCACCCCCTTGTCTTYTCCCCCCAACCGCCAGTGTTGATCCGACCCTAAATCAACCTGGCCCAGAAAAAGACAAACCCTCATAATACCGCCTCCCCCCTTCCAAAGGTAACACCTCCCCCCTTGTGCAACCTTCACGGGGAGGGGCTCCAACCCTAAAGGAGACCCGCTCCGATTCACAAAGCGAGACACAAATATACCATACCAAGATCCCGGCAAGCTCCAAAACCTAATTAACGAGTAAACCAATCAGATTCAAAATTTTTACGACGACCGTAATTAAGACTAAGAAATAAGATTTGCAGATGTAGATTTATTCAAATAGAGGAGAACTGCGAAAACTATTCTTAAAAAATAGAAATTAGAGTCAGAATTAGGAAATCTGTCTGCAACAACCTATTGGAAAGGAACACTTAAGAACAAAAATTCAAGAAATTCAACTAAAATGTCCAATATTGGACTCACGACTGTCTAAGATCAAGAATAATCCTGATCATAGTTGAGGTCATCAGCTTACGAATTTCAAAAGATGGAGTTGAAGATGAAATTTGATAAAATTTAAAAATCCAAAAAAGGGAAACCTCGCTCAAACAGCAAATCAAGAACTTATTAACCAGAACAAATCAACAGCAGACAGGAATATTAATCAATCAAATCAAATTATTATAAAAATTATGTGATCATCAAAACTACAAGGTAGCATGAATATTAGTTCATCCCGTTTGAAATTAACGACAAGGAAAAAGCAATTAGGCAAAAAAACAAACAGACTATCGTAAAATCAACCAAATCAGGCAATGCTATTGAACTCAAAACCCTAAGATACTATGGAAAGTTGAGTGATACTCAGGATGACGGCCTCGAGAAGCTGCTGCGCGCCGAGCTCCCATCACGTCGTGAGGTTGTCTTGAACAATATGAAATCTCCAACCCTCCGGGTCAACGCGAGACAATCCACTCCCGCCATCTCCTAATCCAACTGCCAGACCGCTAGTCCGACCAAACTCATCCCCCGCCTCTTCCTGCGAGAGGAGCACCTTCTCCTCCCCATAGCCAGTGCTAGTACAGGATGTACAGCCCCTTGGCAAGGTACACTGGACAGAAGAGATACATAGGACACCGCCGCCTCCTTAAACCTTCTTGAAGGCGATTGTGTTGTGAGTGACAGCGTCAAGCCCGTCAATGCAGCCTCACAGAGAATTCGATCCATGCACAATAATCCTCAAACAGTTGGATCAGACGAAGCAGGAGACAGAGAACTAGAGGCAGAGGTAGGAGAAGAGAAAACCCCGGACACTCATCTTTAATACACCCACTCTCTCTACTGTCCACACCCCCCCCTTGCCACGTGGCGTCCAACGTCCACCCCATCATACATTGTCACACCAAGCCATGCTCTCGCACCTTTATCCACATGGCAGCCCCCTCCCAGCCTCGCCTCAAAGGAAGCCTCGCATTGCGCCATCGCTGCCCTCCGCCAATCCTCGCCTACTCGTAAGGCCCCGGGGCGCAGTGCTCCCGGTAGCGCTGCGCCAATCGCCCGGATCCCATCGTTTGACCGCAAGTCAGCTGCCACACATGTACACTGAACATGACATGTTTTCAAATTTTGCTTGGATCACAAGGATTACCCCAAGTATGGCAAGAGGGCAGGATGGGGGAGATTATCGGACAAGAGTTACTATCACTCCTCCACAAAAAAAGGGACAAACTGAATATCAGAACTACCGGGCGATAACCCTGCTAACTGTAGTGTACAAGATGTTATCTAAGGCATTAGCAAACCGGATGTTTGAAGTAAAGAAAAACATAACTCCCTCGACACAAAGAGGATTTCCCTTTGCAATTCGTGAGTAGTGGAGCGAGGCCCAGTCGAAAGGCCCAACTCGAAGTTGGGAAACTTTTGGCCTAACGCAGCGGCCTTTTTGCACGAACAAAAAAAAAATTAAAAAAATTGGTCGTTTGGGGCTTTCAACGAGGCAGCGGGGAAAAACAATTTGGGCTTAGAACTTGTGATGGTTGTAGAGGGGGGAAGAGGGAGAGGGAGGGGGGGGAACAGGATCGTGGGGTTAGGGGGTGGGAACCGATGGGCACTACGTATACCACGGTTACTCCCATAGGAACCTCTACCTGCCCGTACCCACACCAACTTTTTTAATTGCCACCCATACGTTCTCATACTTATTTTACTTTTCTTTTTGGCCGCCCGTATCAGGTTCCCCCCCCCTCCCCCTGCCCCTACCTGCCCCTACCCGCCCATAATCTTCATAAGGGCAATTGTGCCCGCCCTAACAACGACCACTATTTTTTGTGCCTGCCCGTACCCAACTCCCCCTTTGGAAGGGGTACCCAACCCCGCCTGTAACCTCGCGGTTACAATCGGGTATGATCGGGTACGGGCAACGGTTACCCGTTTGCGCTCTCTGTATCACACCTATGGGGCTAAGGCCGTAGGTTGAGGCACAAATGCAGATAAAGGTGTATCGTGTAAACCGATCTGTTATCAATTGATAACTTGAACACAAGATGAGTGATCCTTGATGGATCAATCCGAAACCAATCGATATTTCATATAAGTGCAAACCTGCATCACAGTACATACCAAAAATACAAAATGTTAAAAAAGAATGGAGAATACACTCCATATTGTAGCCTAACTCCTCCATTAACCTTTTTCTCATCTCTCCTGTATCGGCACCTAAGACTATTGAAAATTTTGGCAGCATCTCCCCCAGATAGAGTAGATTGCCACATTTTTCTCAACCCAAAAATTTCACTAGCTCCTTCAATTTACAGGAATTTCGGCAGCACTTCCCTTAGAAAAGTGGACTACCAAAATTTCTACTAAGCCAAATCTAAAATTCAAATTGCGACTAAACTCTTACAAAGGCAGATTTTTTTGTAACTCCTTGAATTAACAACAATTTTGCCAACACTTTATTTAGGAAAGTAAGCTTTCAATGTTTTTACTAAGCCAAAAATGGAATCAAACTATGAATGACTGTAAAATAACAAAATTTAACTAACTGCTTTAAATTAGTTAAAAAAATAACAACACTTCCTATAGGAAAGTGTACTACGAAAATTACTAAGTCAAATACTGAATGCAAAATGCAACCAGATTTTGGATAACTTCTGATATTTAACTTGATTGTCAGACCTAGAGCTTGTATCGTCACATTTTCCATTTTTGTCATTCTACCACATGTGGGCCAACAGGAAAATTACTCCAACTTTCACGATTTTTGCGCTCAGAAGGATGAATCAACAACTCTGAAAATTTAAGGGTCAATTAAAAAAAAAAAATCCATAAAATAAATTGTGGGGGCAATTCGATGCATTTTTCAATTTTGTCACTCCGCCAGTTTCCCCTATTGTGCTACCGGTAGCCCTCATGGATTTGTGCTACCGGTACCCCCTAATTTATGACGACGAAGGTAGTGGTGGTTTAAGTGAGCAAAAAAAAAAAAATCACCAAACTTCAAACTCCTTATCAAAATACTTAGTTCATTAGTTCATTTGACTCTTCGATAGTTAAAACCTTTTACCCTTTCTTACATAAGGCATAGGGTCATCTTTATCCAACTTATAGGTACACCTGACTTGCGTACAATATATAGTTACACTTGTCCATTTTATGGGTATGTCTAGTCTATTTAGATGATAAACATAAGGCATGTTATTAGGTCGCCCCAACTTATGGTGCGATTTAGCATTTGCCTAAACAATTGACGTAAGGCGTATGGCCGGACCGCCCCAACTTGTGGTACGCCTAATCAGCCTAAACGATTGATATACGACAAATAAATAAACCGTTTTAACTCATGGGAATGTCCCGTCCCGGTCTGAGCCACGAGGTAAGGCATACGACTATAGACCGCCCCAACTTATAATGCGTTTAGCCAGCCTAAACAATCACATATGGCATAAGATCAAGCTACCCAACTTATGGGTAGTCTAGTCTGGTTTCATAGCAATATATGCATATGACTAGACTTCCCTAACTTATGGGTACGCCCAACCTCTTCAACATTACAACATTTGATAACTAAATTCACAATTTTTTTTTTTTTTCCAAACAGATAATCAAACCGCTCCAACTCATGGAGATGTCAAACCTTCCTTTAATTATGTTTAATAGGCAGAGTTAAACAATTTTCTGTTGTCAGGGGCATACGACCAGACCCCCCAACTTATAGGTAGGTTCAGTCTGCCCCATGTTACCTTTCAATATTATACTATGAATTTCATATTTAGTGCCTAATCCTCCAAGTAATATATATGATATATACATATATATGTATTAGATCTAATGCTTCAGTTCCTTTTAACGTTTAAGGCTCATAACTTCCTCGAGTCAACTTATGGTGTGAATAACCTTTGTCTGTTTTTTCCTCGGAATTAGACACAAAATTGGACCCATGCACTTAGAATGTGTCAATTCTGTTTAGTAACACACAAAAAAACAGGGACTCTGGATATCAAACTCAGTGGACTTATCCTCCATTTAGAAACTTTAGAAAAAAACAAGCGACCAGACCGTTCAACTTATGGACAAGTCAATCCCCTAAAGACCAATCAGACAACACAAAAAATAAAACATAGCACTTAGCCTACGCACTCAGAATATGCTCATCATTTGGTTGACTCTGTCCAACATAAGAAAAATCAAACTTTTTTCTCTTTTTGTCACCCTTCCTCCATTTATTTTCTCTGTTTTATGCAAGTAATCTGAATGCATGCCTTATTTTCTAAATTTCATATGAAGTCCTTAAATAAAATCATTCAATAATACTAATAATACGTAATTTAGTCATACTTCAGACGACTAGAAGGAAATACGGCTACGGAAATGCGGGATCACACACGTAAAACGTAGTTATACCTGAGTGTTATATGCCTAAAAAAACCCGCTAGGGCTCCCTTCTACAGGATCTTGATGTGGTTTTGTGGGTTACAATCCCACCTGCTGCCTTCCTCTCCCGAGCGTCAAACTAGATTGAGAGTAAGAAAGATAAAAGTAACAACTTTAGTCACTCAACTTCTCAAGGTATCAGAATGGTTCACTCAGACTAGCATGGAAAGAGCCTTGGTTTCTTCCGATCTTGAGGTCAGTAATGGCGGGTATTGGCGGCCAATCTTTGAATTGAGAGTTACAGACCACAAATGTCGCAACAGTCTCAGGAACATATTATCATAGTAACCTTCGAGTCTACCAAGGGTTTGCTGCAGTAATAGTTCTCGGCTACGTGACACCCGCGACCGCGGTCAAGAGGCACAGTCTGCGACCCAATTTTTTTGAATATTTGTTTTTTGTCAAAACATACGTGAAAAATAATATATGGGGTTGTAGGATTTGCAAAACCCTACAACCTCATTTTGTGGGGGGGGGAATTTGACTTGATTTAAAAAATAAAAAATGAAAAAGGTTAAACATAAAAAATAAAAAATAAAAATAAAAGAAAAGCAGGATTTTTCCCCCCATTTTTTTTATGACTGATATGGAGTTAGAGTTCTAAAAACATTGCACATGTAATTTATTTTTTCGTCTTCGTCTTCTTCTTCGCTGTTTTTTTTTTTGCTTCTTATTCTTTTTCTTTGCTGTTTTTTTTCCTTTTTTCTTCTTCTTTGCTGTTTTTTTTTTTCTTCTTCATTTTTTTTTTCTTTGTTGTTTTTTTCTTTTTCATCGTCTTCTTTGCTATTTTTTTTTTTCTTTTTTTTCTTCTTTTTCTTCCTTGCTGTTTTTTCTTTCCTTCATCTTCATCATCATCTTCTTCTTCTTCTTCTTCTTCTTCGGGCAATTCGGTGGCGGTGGTCACACACACACACACACATGAGAGAGAGAGAGAGAGAGAGAGAGAGAGAGAGAGAGAGAGAGAGAGAGAGAGAGGGTAAGTCTCCAACCTCGCAGCTGGCCTCATGGTACCATCAATATGATGAGCAAAATCGAATGAATTTGCCGCTAGAACATGGAAATACACACTGCCATACTCTTTTGTGTGTGTGTGTGTGTATGTGTGTGTGTGCGTGTGAGACAAAGAGAGAGAGAGAGAGAGAGAGAGAGAGAGAGAGAGAGAGAGAGAGAGAGAGAGAGAGAGAGAGAGAGAGAGAGAGAGGGGTAAGTCTCCAACCTCGTGGGTGACCTTATGGTACTTAAATCGAATGAATCTACAACTATAACATGGAAATATACACTACCACACTTATTTGTTTGTTTGTTTTTTAATTTGTGTCTTTTTTTTTTTTTTTGTGAGAGAGACAGAGAGACAAACACATAAAAAAAATGTTGTTGCTGTTGTTGTTGTTGTTGTTGTTGGGGTTTTTTTTTTTTT
>BFEA01000252.1:1025977-1060018 GCA_003427395.1 Chara braunii
GCGGAGTCGAGCGCGTCGGTCCGGCACCGCACGCGGCGGCGCAGGACCCTCTCGGCCGCGTCACGCAGGAGTTGGACCTACCTTGTCACGATCACGCAGATGGAGCTTTCTTAGGCCGCTCCGGCCGAGTGCGCCAGCCATACCTCTCGTAAGCCCCTACGACAGGATAGGGCCTACGCGAGGCACAACTTACCTCCACCTTACGGGAGCTGTCACCTCCCTTCGGTGGGCGTATCTTCGCCGAGTTACCAGTCCACAGTACGAAAGCTACTCAGTTGCGATCGCAGAGGTGAGCCAGCCGAGGGCGTTTCTCGTTCGCTGTAGCATAGGGGGTACGCGCGGTAATACGCCTATCGGACCCGCACGCGAACCGACATCTTGGGGGGCCGAAGTCCCAGGTGCGGCTCGTCGCCAGTCGACGAGGACGCATCCTACACACCACGCGCACACCACTCTACGAACACAAAAATAAAACACACACACACACACACACACACACACACACAAAACGACACCACACGAACAACGCGACACAAAACAACGCGGCAATGCTCCTAGCCCCTCGGTAGCCATCCCGTAACTTTTTGATACGAAAGATTTGATATAAAAATCGCGCGGACGCAGGGCTAACTCATACCGACTCGCAATGCAAGCGTACGCACGCGGTCGCAATGATGGCGTACCATGTAGTACCCATACTCACGCGGTCCTTGTTAATCTCGAGGGTCGCATTCGACACTCAAGTGTCGGCTGACACGACCCTAGAGGGTTAATCTCTCGACGCTGGACAACCGTCATGCCGGTTGGAGACCACACACCCTCTTCTGCACCCCTTATGCAGAGCGGGTGGTACACAGGCCCATGCCTGTGGTGGTAATCGTCTCTCGCGGCCCTCGGGGTGAGTCCTCCCCGGGGCCTGGGCGAAAGTCAAGGGGTTTGACTTTAACGGCTGCCACGGACTATAACGTCCAATCATACAAATCTCTAAGAAGCAACAAGACTCGCACGGATCCAAGAAGAGGGGATAGGGCAAAGGTTCCCTGACTTTTAAAACAAAAAAACTCATGGCCTTGGGATACACTTCCCCTCTATGGGCGGTGTCGGCGGCCTACAATAATCCCAAGCACTGCACCTACGCGTGAGCCCGGCGATCCCATAACTTTTAGATGCTGGGGCGACGAGACGTCGCGCGCAGGGCCTTGATATAAAACTGTGCGGCCGTAGGCTAATCCTATGTCAACCACTGATGCCAATCATACGTGGTAACCGCGGCTCCGGCCTTGCGATATTGAATGGCTGAAGGAACTCATCGCGAGGGGTTACCCCTCACGATATTGAACGGTTGAAGGACAAGCCGTTCGGCCCTCGCGACATTTCCACCCTTCCGGCGGAGTGTCCCGTCGGCCAAAGTAAGCAGACCCTATGCAAGAAAAGACTCCTCCCCTTCAGGGCCTGGGGCTTGGGATGTCCTGGACAAGGACCTTGAATCCCGACCCAGAACCAACGTCCGACAAAGAAAGCCCCAAAAACGCAAATAGGAAGAGGAGAGGGTCTTCCTTGTCTCTCAATCCCAACTCTCACGCGGTTGTTAACATGGCCTCTTAGGCCTCCCGAACACTCATCATTCGTATATCCACGCATACATGCGGAAGGGGGATAGAGTTATGACGATCACTTCTCACAGGCACAGTGGGACTCCTCACAACCATGTATGTGTATATGGAATAGCAGGCAGTCCAAATCCAAAATCTGAGTCACAGGACATACCTGCAAAAACACCAAGAATCAAGCGACAAAACACACACTACACGGAGTCAACCCTAACCGTTCTCTATGCTCATACCCCTTCGCTTTAGCCATGCAAGCCCCAACTGCCAGTCCAACCAACCTCAATTAAATACTCAGTACCCTTTGTTAAATGACCATTCAATAAAAGTCCGGGTGAAACCCTTAACAAACAGTAAAAACCATCAGGGCTAAAGCCTTTTAGGTTGAGTATGGGGAATGGATTGAAATTGAGTCGAAGACCGACGAATCGGCAACCGACCTGTTATCAATGATAACAGAAGATGATCCTTGTAGGACCAAGATGAAACTAGCCCAAATCCTGAACCAAACGATCAAGAGGACCTGTACCACATGACAGACCAATCCCCAAGCTGAAATCATAAGTGTACGGAAAATACAACTCCATAACACATTCTCACTCAAATCCTTTTGGTTGACTAGGCCTGAATCTACCTTTAAGCAGTGCCCAAAGCAAGGCCAGACCCTGACATAGTCTCCCCAATACAGGGTGGATCGCCATAATCGCCACCTGTCAAAATATAATTTAACTCTTCTAAATCAAGAAAATTTCGGCAGCGCTTCTCGTAGGAAAAGTGTCTTTTCAGAATTTATATCAGCCCAAATATAAACGCAGAAATAATCTCCAACTCTGGAAAGTCGAATTTTGTCTAACTCCCTGAATTAGTAGAAATTTCGACAACACTCCCTTTAAAAAGGGAGACTTCCCAGATTTATACTAAGTCAGATACGGACTCAAAAGGCAACTTGAGTTCAACATAGACAAGATTTGACTAACTCCTTAGTTTTGCAGAAATTTCGGCAGCATTCCCTTCAGAAGGGTGCTATTCCAAAATTTATACAAGACTAAGTTCAGAACCAGAAAATAACTTTGACTTCTCAAAGTCCAATGTTGTCTAACTCCTTGAATTAGCAAAAATTTGGGCAGCACTTCCTTTAGAAAGGGAGATTTTCCAAATTTTTACTAAGTCAGATATAGCGAATAGATAAGTTGAACTTTGACAAGCCAAAAGTTGACCAACTCCTTGGATTTGTAGAAATTTCGGCAGCGCTCCCCGTAGAGAAAGTAGCTTACCAGAATTTATGCAAAGCCAAGTATAACAAAAGATCCCAGAAAATGCAAGAATTGATCTAAGCAAAATAAACTTAGCTCAGAAAATGCAGGAATTGAAACTAACTCCTATGACTCTAGCACGTGGCGAGCGACTAAAGCGACTACCTATGAAACTGAAACTCAGACCAAGTAGTAGTCTCACTCAGTCACATGTAGGCCAAACCACAAAGGTAAGTACTCTCACCATCCCAAAGTATACCTGAACAAATAATAGTTCATGATCTTTTTAATACTTTAGCCCTTTATACCCAGCTTACATAAGGCATAGGTCAGGCCACCTGAACTTACAGAGCGCGCCCAACTTAGCCAGGCCTAAAGTCAGAATACCTAAACTTATAGAGCGTTCCGACTTAGCCAAGTATACACAAACATAGGGCACAACTACTTTTCTCTTCCTTGGGCAT
Source organism: Chara braunii (assembly GCA_003427395.1). Taxonomy (NCBI): domain Eukaryota; kingdom Viridiplantae; phylum Streptophyta; class Charophyceae; order Charales; family Characeae; genus Chara; species Chara braunii. The sequence goes on from BFEA01000252.1 coordinate 1,029,302, forward strand.
ATGACTCGACCACTCTAGTCGCCCTGAACTGTTTAATATCCGAGTTTTATATACTTCTCTGCACTTAGTCTTCCAAATGGACATAGGGCTGAGCCGCTCATCTTAGAACGTTGCTCAGCCTGCCCAAGTTTACCTTCAGTTATATCTCTTAGTTATACTCTCTTCGAATTACGATAAGCTATAGTCAGGTTGTCCAATCTTATGAAGCCCGCGCCTGACTAGCCTGTTCTTAATAAAATAATAATAACATATAGCCAAATTATAACCCTTGGGTTCCAGCATGTGCGAGGCTTTGGGTCAACCCCCCTGAACTTACAGAAGCGTTTGCCTCTCCACCTAATTCCTTTCTCTCTGAGCCTTCCTGTGTGTGGCATTGGGTCAAACCCCCTGAACTTACAGAAGGACCTGCCCTTTGTCAGGTTCATTCCTTTAAAACAAATGCAGGAAGAGACTGAGCCACATGAACTTACAGAACAGCTCGGCCCCCTCGTTCAGAAACAAAAGAAACTTAGGAAAACCCAAAGAAACCAAGGAAACTCAAGGCACCAAAACTTATTGAGCGCCCTGAGTTCTTGAAAGTCAATCACAGTCAAACTCCTCGCAAGTCAGAGAAGTCAGGACACCTAAACTTATAGAGCGTCCCGACCCTCCACGCAACTCACAGCACCGGGTTTCCCCAAACTTATGGGGACATCCAGCCTCCAGAGCTTCAGGCTACCTAAACTTATAGAGCGGCCTGATGCTCCATGCAAACCAAAATAAACAACGCGCTGGGCTTCCCCAAACTTATGGGGACCTCCCAGCCTCAAGGACCCAATCATTCTGCACACAATACTGCCTTCCTCCCAGCCTTCCCCCCAGATGCAACCCTCTTTCGTTCACAATCTGGCTTCAGTCAGACAACAAAACTGAAACTGAGATTACACACACGTTCGTTTACTTAATCTGAATTCAGATCCTGAAAGTCAAACCAAAGTCAGAGTACAGGATTCACGCCATACACTCAGTCAACATAGAAGGATGTACAGATAGGGGTTATAGTGGGGTTTATAAAAGGAGTCAGGGAATTACCGCTCAGTTCCCTGCCTCCAGGACTCCTCCTGAGTCCCGGCAGAGCTCCCGCAATCGATGGGGCGAACCTCCCACAGAGGCCTTAGCCCGGATTACGGGTTGCAATCCCGCCTGCCGCCTTCCTCTCAGACCCAATGGACCAGACTTAGAGTAAGAAGGATAGGGAGAGGGGGTTCCAGACTCTCAGATCCAAGAGAGGTACTCTCAGACTCGCGGGAGAGGGCCTTGTTACCTTCCAGCGCCCGAGGGCCCCGTAATGGCGGCCAAACGTATAACAGCTCGATTAAACCGTAGTCAAACCACTAAGTCCAACTCTCCCGACAAGCCCCCGACCTGCAGCAATAGCACCCCTCCCTCATTACTCTCTCCCGGCACGGCAGCTACCCCTCCTGCCGTCCAATCATTCCTCCCTACGTCGCTCATCGTCGCACAGTCCTTCGAAACACCAGTAGCCTCACGGGGTCTCAACAAGACACTGCCCGTACGCTACTTCGCGCGCAGCCGCAAGGTGCGGCATCAGTCTGCAGCAAGAGCTTTCCCACACCACCAGACCGTGGGCGGCAACGCAAGATGACTAGCCACAGCGACAACTTGTTGGAGCCACTAACACGAGCGACAATGATGTTAGCGATATCGCAGCAGGCTCTCCCCAATGGCAGTCCCTCTCTTGTGCCGCAGTAGCTGAAGACCGGACCGCCCCTGCTCTCCTGGCCGGTGACACTCCTACAACTTCCTCTCCGGGCCCCATCACTTAGTTGCGACCTGAACTGTGGCGGCCCTGGCCAGTGGCTAGACTCGTAGCCCCCCTGCCCATAGTCTGTAGTCCGCAGTCCGCAGTCTACGCCCCGCAGTCCACAGTTCATAGTCTGCAGCCCACCCGTTTCTTCGTGCTCCGAGGTAAGCGCTCCTCCTTCTACTCCTAGTCTTATTCTTATTCCCTTCCTGTCCCCAACATAATCACTCCCTCGATACCGCGTGTTCACTCCGCGTGTCCCGTGCCCAAGGCATAGAGGCGGGCGGGCATACCAATACGCAGTGGGAATGTGGTGAGACACGGCTGCACAACCAATGTTCGACAACCCACACAGCCGTACCAGTAGCAAAGCGCCGTGGGCGCAGCAGCGCCCTCAGTACCACTGATCAACAGCCCCAAGCAACCTGCCCCAACTACAATAGCACGACCGATTCCCTCCAAGTGGAACAACATCCCCCCCTTTTGAAACCGAATGAACCTGCCTCAAAAACCGGGGAAGGTACATCCCCTACTTGTACCCATACCACGTTGCATTCATAAGGTGAGTTCACCCTCTCCCTCTCTCTCTCTCTCTCTCTCTCTCTCTCTCTCTCTCTCTCTCTCTCTCTCTCTCTCTATCTGGTGAAGGGGGGTAGGTACGCCCTCTCTCTCGCTCTCTCTGCATTCCGCCAGCTGTCCTCGTTCCCGACACCTCCATGCGCAGCCCGTACCTCTCCTGCCACTGAATCCCCCTACTAACTTCCAACTTCGACTTCATCACCGGAGTCGCCCGACTTCAAAACCCACTAACTGCTACTTCCCCTCATCAAAACCATTCCCGAACGAGCCAAATATGCTCGTTTCCCCTTCCCCTCGCCATATCCCCGACATGCTTCCGCTTACTAACTTTCATTCTACTACACCTTTACTAATTCTGAGCCCGGATTCGGGCTCGCCCACCTTCAAAATCGCGGTTTGGGCTCCTCCCCTCCTCAAATCCGTAACGAGGCGAGTAAACCACCCGTATCTTTACCTCACTCTATCTACTCCCGCCATAGCCTCCCGCAGCTCTTCTCTTCTCTAACCCCCTAGGTACTAACTCCCTCGCAATTCTAACCTTATAACCATACCCCCGGATCGCATCCTCCCCCGCCGAAATCCGTCCGCCACTAAGTACACAACGCCTTCTCCTTCTTCTCCCACTGCCTCTCCCGCCATAACCCGTGCACCACCTTTCTCTAACAGGCCTTACTCTACTAATCTAATGCTAAAACTAACCCCACAACTGAGCTCGCCCTATACTTAAACCCCTACCCAGCATCTCTCCCCGCTCGTTTCCGTTAAGGAACGAGCATACTATAACTTCCACCATAACTTCCTTTCCCCGAATGAATCCGGCGCAAAAACGCGCCCAGATTCATCCCCTCTTTCACTTCTTCCCTCCTGCCTGCCTGTGTCCGCCCCCGCGCTGTCCGTCGCAGCTTCGAATGCACCCAGCGCAACCAGCCGTTCCGGTTCCTTTCCTCATTCCCCGTTGTCTGTTGCAGCCCCCGACTAACACCATCGCCCGTCCCTCTCAGACCACGTACGGCCCGACACTCTACCTGCCTGTTGCTGCCCGTCCCCCTTTGCTTCTTCTTACTTCGCCTCCTCGCTCCTTAGCGTTGCACTGCTTTGCGCATGTACCCGGCGCCCGCCCCCGTCCCGAGTCACCCCTGCTTTCCCAGCTGCTGCTAGCGCGCCGCTCCGTCTTCCTGTTTTGCTACCTCTCCCATTTGCTTGTCTACTCCGACCGCTGTTGACGTCCCGACTGCGCGGCCCGACGGGCTACTGACTACTAAGCAAGTGTTTGGCTGTCCTCTACTTATACGGGCCGTCCTCGCGCAGGGACCGTGCTGATTTCCTCTGCAGCGTTCCAATTTTAACAGATGTCCCGAAGGGCCTTTGCCCGCGGTAGCATCCGCGGCTCGTCGGGGTTCGTGTGGCTGCAATACCGCCTTACCATTATGCTCGGACCTGGCCCACATTTCAGGGCTTATGCATGCCAGCCTTGCACAGGTGCCATGCGAATCTTCTCTGTGTCGTTCCAATCTTTACGAATGCCCCGAAGGACTTCATTCGGGGCAATGCCCCGTGGCCCAGCCTGGTTAGGCATGCTTCCGAGCCTTCTCGGGTCCCGAAGGGCCTGCTCATACCATAATAACAGTTGCAGAACCCCGGGCACAGGCCTTGCGACAAACTTGTAGCATGGCTCCCTGATGGAGCACTCCCCAGGCAACTTAGAATAGTTGGTTTTACTCATCAAATTCCACCATCCGAATTCAGGCACGGGTCTGCATTTCAACGGTTCATGGGTGCCCCCACTGAGCTCGGCTCTTAGGCCCAACACTTTCCACCATGTCGCGTCCCCCCCCCCAGCACCGCGTCCCCAGGCAAAATGGGGCGCGGCTCTGGCGCAACCACAAAAAACAGTTTGTAATTGTGCCTCAAGGAATCCGCGAATACAACTCATCCCACGCGACCCTACACCGACCCCGGTACCGCGTTCCGAAACGGGACGTGAGTAAAAGGATAAGGACTAAACCCAAAAAAAAAAAATGACGGGAGGTATATATAAAAAGGATTTAATAAAGAAACAATTTGGGAAGGGGAAGGATCCTGTGGATCGGGCCCGCCGCCACACCTGCTAACAACACCGAGGGGAATAGCCTTTCCGAGCCCTCAACCCCTCAGGCTTCGCTCCATGCCGCTCCGCTGCTGCTCGCCGACCTCGATCCTCGAACCTTCGTAGTATCAGCCCAATGCCGTAGCCTATAGGGCTATGCCCAAGCCTGAGACCAGTGCCCGCTGAGTACCATACAAGCAGTGCGGCGCGGCGCTTTGGGCCAACAACCCGGCCGCGCAGCTCCCAGTGCCTGCGCCGGCTCCCTTATACCGTGCCATACTTGCCCCGAACGCCACCCTACGACACCCCGCTCACTGTACGAAGTCACGCCGTCGTTGCCGATGCCGTTGTCGGGGTCGTTCTCCACACGCGCGCTCGACTCGGTCAATCGTAGCCACCGAGAAGAAATATCCCCTAGATCCTAGTTTAATCAAGAGTAACCAACAATAAGAAAATAAGGGCAAAAAAATAAACAAACAGACCGGCAGCCGTGCCGGTTTCATAATCAACATCAGGGGATAAATCACACGCGCCTTAAACCTGCACGCCCACGCACTCTTTACTCTAGTCAACCACCCAGTCAACGTACCCACAGACACAGCCGCGCCTAGCGCGGTATACTCAACTTTAAACCAACTAAATTCCTGGCACTTGCAAAAACCATGGCGGATAACCTTGTAAGGGTATTCGCGCCGACAGCGGCTGGGGGGTAAATGCGGGCGTTTGAAGCACAGGATCGAACGGAGCGCGATGATTATTTAAGTCCGTTGGGATCCGAACTTGTCAAAGCAAGGATTTCTTTTGTGACAGCGATTGGCGGGGTGCTGCGGGGTAAATGCGGGCATTTGAAGCACAGGATCTAACAAAGCTCGATGATCATTTAAGTCCGTCGGGATCTGAACTTGTCAAAGCAAGGTTTTCTTTAATGACAACGATTGGTTTGTGTGTCCGAGTCAGATGTCCATCCATGCCACTAGTTGCGTGGGCGAAGAGAAACGAATACGGGGGTTGAAAGAGCGTGCTATCCGTAAAAGCATGCGTACTTCGAAAACACATAATTTTGTCAACAACAATATCATGTTAGTGGTTGCGTTGTGACGCATTTGTTGTTCCTAAGAGTTCGTTGGGATCCGGACTTGACATTCAATGCGCCAGCACTAACAATCCAATGTGTGTGTCATGTGCGCAAGTACCTACCTGAAGTGGTGACGTTTGGATGTCGGTGGACTACGAAAAATAGGAGTTCTAACCTTGCACGTGTGTCAAAAAGGCTGAACGACGCGACGTTTCTTTAAATGGTATTTCTTTGTAATCCAGCAGAATCCGAACTTCATCACCACGCCTAAGGATGACGAGGAGGGAGGGGGGGGGAGAGGGGGACTGACGAATTGTCGGTCTCTGGCTGCGAAGTACGAACCCCAACGAACTATAAGCTACTGGACATGTGTCTGTAAAAAGACACACATGATGGCCTCTGAAAATGTTATTGCTCTTTGTAGTCGGTGGAAGAGATATGTGTCGCTCTCCCTCAACAACACACCAACCTGTTTTCTTGCACATCGAACAAGCGTTTGTGTATTTTGCACTTAAAGTTTTTCATTTTTTATGATTGGGCCCTGGAATGTTCGTAATTTTAGGTCGACGGTAGGCTGGAATGAATGACTCTGGCAACGCGTCTCATCAAGTCAAAACTATATATTCCTATCGACTATGGTCGACTCCTCTTAATGTAAGTATATGTGTTTTTTTTTTTTTTTTTTTTGCATCTAAGGAACTAGGATTAATATTTGGGTTTCACACTTGGTTGAGATCGTGTTAGTCGACCGACGTACGTTTCGTACTTAGGAGATCAGTGCCCTAAGGAACTGACGACGGTTAAGTCTGCTTGGCGTTAACCAGACGTATTTATACTACAACGAACGAGCAAACGCCCTCGGCTGATCTACCTCTGCGATTGCATCTAAAAAATGTTCGTATGTGGGTCAGTAGCTCGGTACGGATACGCCCCTAAGGGTGGTGATAGCCCCTTAGGGAAGGCAAGTTGTGCCCCGCGGGAAACTATCCTGTCGTAGGAGACGTCGGAAAGTACGGTTGGCGCAACCAACAAAAGTGGCGAAGGGACGACGTGACTGCACCTATCTCGCCGGTTCGTGTTTTTTTTTTTTTTTTTTGCGTCGTTCCCAAGTTGTCACTGTTTTTGTTTTGTTTAACTCCAGCGTGACATGGTCGAGAGGGCTCTCACGTTTTGCGAAAAAGGCGGGAACCGATGCGCTCAACATCAAATCACTTATTGCGGGAGCTCTGTTGGAACTTAGGCGAGGTTCTGGAGGCAGGGAACTGTCAGGTATACCTTCTCAGCCTAGTGTGAACCCACTAAACCCTTTTTTGACAACATCTTTCTAGTTTGTCGTAAAGATATGCATGCGTTCCTCTATGATCTTTCTTTCTTTTCAAAATATAATCAAACGAAGTGAAAGGAGTGTATACCCTGCGTAGCACGACGAACGTGTTTGCGCCCCTTCACGTTCGTGCAAACGCGTTCGCACGTTCGCGCGAACAGCTCGCTAACATGTTCGGGTGAACATAATTTTTTTTGTAAACTATAATATAATATATATATCGTCACAAATACAACTGTCCGGTAAAGCGTAGGCATATATATTCCGTTTTTGATTTTTAACTCATGATTGGCTATGAATTTGAACATGACTCCGAGACAAACGTTGCTTGTATTTTTGTTTTACACAACATATATTTTTTTTTCAGATGTTTCTGAGGATTTTTTTTTTTTTATTTAAATAATTTTTAGGGGTAACTTCGGCGAGGTCACGAAAACAGTTTGTAATTGCACTTCAGGCAATCCCGCGAATACAACACACCCCCAAGCGACCCCACCGGACCCTAAAAGTAGGTCATATACATTCAGCATTACCGACCCTTTTGCCTCTAGTGCAATTACAAACTCAAACCCTGACTGCGCCGTAGTTTTCTCTATTTCTTATGTTCGCGTTCAGAGGGTTTTGGGCGCTTGTTCGCGTTCACCTCCGAACACGAACACAGTGCTACGTAGTATATGCCCAAATTTTTGTTTCGTGTTGTTATGACTGAAATCAGACTAAGGGATGAACTGGGAAAAATGAGAGGAAGGTTGTTTTGCATACATTTGACCGGGTTAATCAAAGATTTGGAGTTGTTTCTAAACAAAATGACTCAGTGCTATGTTTCTTGCTTGTTTTCTGAAGGACTTGACATTGTTTTTTAGCAGAATGATTCGGTTGCTATGTTTATATATAAGGGTTCGTTTATCTGGATTTTGAGGTCAAACATTGTTTCTCAGGATAATTGAATGATATTATTTGTCTTTTTTTTTTTTTTTGGCAGATTGGAGTTGGACAAAATGGTCGAACTCCATGCTATTGTCTGACTTTGAGATAGGATGAACATTGTTTTTAAGCAGAAAAATTCAGTTTTTTGTTTTATTCTGAAGGAGGATTTTCGTGAAAGGCTAAACATTGTTTCTAAATAGAGTGGTGTAGCCTTAAGCTACGCATATTAAAAGTGCAATATTGAGTATACATTGGAAACAATTTATTTATATTTGCATGCGAACAAACAGCTAGACATTGTTTCTAAGCAGAATGATTCAACTTAAGTCATATCACTAAGAAAACAAAGTCATGAGTGTGATTGAAAGTAAACTAGGCAAGCTCAGCATTATTTCTACGTAGAATGGTTTATCCTATGTCCATATTTTAGATACAAGTCATAAAATTACTTAAACTTTCGATATTTAAACAGTTTACGGCGACTTGGCAATGTTTCTCAGCAGAATAGTCTAGTCACATGTCCAAAGAAGAGAGAAATTGTTGCGCAACTTATTCGTGTATAACTGAAGGCATCGTAGGCATTCTTTCTAAGAAGAATGACTTAACGTCATGTCATATGTAAGACGCATAAGGAGTAAATAATTTAGAGGATGAAACAACTTGGGTTTTTTGTGAGAGACTTACTTTAGTTTTATGTGTTTGCTTGACTATAAGTCTATCTTTGAGTTATCCTCTGGAAGGTAGTTGCTTAAGATGCTCGCCATGTGTTGGAGTCATAGGAGTTAGTTTAATTTTTATTTTTCAGAGTTAAATTTGTCTCTCATATTTGAATTTGTATAAAATTTGAAAAGATACTTTCGCTAAGGGAAGTACTGCCCAAATTTATGCAAATCCAAGGAGTTAGTTAAATTTAGCTTTTATAAAATTCAACTTTTGTCTCAATTTCGCGTATGATTTAGTAAAAATTTTAAAAAACCTACTTTTCTAGACGAAGGGTTGGACAAATTTTTATTAAATCAGGGAGTTAGATAAAATTTGACTCTGTGAAATTATGATTATTTTTAGAACTTATATTTCTTTTTTGTATAAATTTTAAAAATATTTTTTTGGTAGAGGGAGTGTTGCCGAAATTTCTACAAATTCAAAGAGTCAGTTTACTTTCGTCTTAGCAAAGTTGAAGTTCTGTCTTTGAGTTCATTTATGGCTTAGTATAAATCGAGGAAGCTTATTTTTCAAAAGAAGTTATGATCCAAATTTTTACAAAATCAAAGACTTCGACATAATTTGACTATGTAAAGTTGAAAGTCGTTCTTTGATTTCAAACCTAGCTGAGTATAAATTTTGAAAGGGTGCACTCAAAATTTTAATCAGTTTTAAGGAGTTGGATCACATTTTGATAGGAAAATTTTTGAAAATTCACTTTGCTTAAGAGAGATGTTGTCAAAATTTTCCCTAATCTTCTAATACCAATTTAGAGTTAAATTTAGACTTAGTCTTGGGAGAAACCGAGTGAGATATAATATGGGGTTTTATTCTCCATACACTTAAAAAGTTATTATTGGGATTTAACCCGCGTTATGTTACACGTCATTTCGATTCTAAATTTGACTAGTTTCAACCCAATAATATGAAGATCGTCTTCTGTTATCTTTTGGTAGCAGGTTGGTTGCCAATTGTCGATTTTGGTCTCAAGTCTAACACATTTTCGTTACTCAACCTAAGATTTTAGCCTTTGTGAGTTAAATTGTTTCTTTGAGTTTTTAACATGGTTACCAACCGGACGTCCGTATCCCGATCCAAACAGTCCGGTGTCTTGTATCCGGGTCCGGTGTCTGATTCAGAGGGTCTAGTTGGACCCCGATTTTAAAAATTTCAAAAAAATATTATGGGGTTCCCAGACCATTTACTTGGGTCTGGGTACCCCAGAAAAACAATGCTGGTGTTTTTTTAGAACGGCTACCCCAACCCGACAGGCCCAGAAAGAGCCCTCTGTGTGATAACATTGTCACACGAGTTCATTGCTTTGCTCTTATTTGGATGAAATCTTGGTACATTTGAGATCTCTCTGGGATGTGTGTTGTTGTTGTTGTTGTTGCACAAGCGGTTAACGAGTATCTGCAAATTCAGAAATGAAAATTATGAAGTGAGAGTTAATGCAAAATGAAAACCCTGAATGATCCTGAAAGACCCTGAAAACCACCTGTTTAGGCAGGTTAAATCATGAATTGGTGAAGGGTCTACTTAAGTGGTGATGAAAAATATGACCGTTGTTAACGTTCTCTCTGTTGTTGTTGTTGTTGTTGTTGTTGTTGTTGTTGTTGTTGTTGTTGTTGTCGTCGTTGTTGTTGTTGTTGTTGTTATTTTAAATATAGACAACCACTTTCCTACCACTCACCTGCGCAGGGTGTAGAAGAGGGTAGGTCTCCCAAACGCTTTTACGATTGTTTAGTGTCGAGAGATTAACCTCTCAAAACGCGTGTTAGATGACACATAAGTATCAAAAGCAACCCTCAGAGTCATTAAGGACTGCATGATTATGGGTACCACATAGTACACCGTCCTCGCAACTGCTTGTTTAGCCATGCATGGCTGATCGATATGACAAAACCTACATCGCTGCGACATTTATTCAGAGTTTCCTCCGCGATGCCCATCTATCATGATCTGTTGTCAAAAGGTTATGGGTTAGATATGAAAAAGGGACTAGGCACGACTTATGTGTGAAACTTTGTTTTACTTTTGTGAAGTGTATCATGCGGTTAGATGAGCCGTCATAGTCGACCGGTGCAGGGTCGCACTTGGGAAATCATCCCCTAGAGTGACGACTCGTATGAGGTTCTGATTAAGGTGTTCGACCACGTGTGCCCCCTATGCTACAAAGTACGAGAAACGTCCTTGGTCGGGCCACCTCTGCGATTGCATTTGAGTAGGTTTCGCACGTGGTTCGGTAGCTTGGCGGGGACATGCCTGTCCAAGGGTGATGGCAGCCCCTTGGACAAAAGTAAGTTGTGCCTTGCGTGACCCCTATGCTATCGTAGGGGTTCGCGAGAGGTGTGGTTGGCGCACTCTGCCAGAGCGGCGAAAACTCTCGTTCGATGAAGTCCTGCAAAATCCCGCATTACGTGGCCGGGAGGGTCCCTTTGCGGGATCAATGCGCTCGACAACACCAGCCAGGTAGGATAGTGCAAACTCTCAAAATCACGACGATTAGCAGCATGAGGCAGATGCCTTCAACTGCAGAGGTGGCGACTGTAGAGTATCAACGAAGGCTACGAGAAACAACGCGTGATCTTTCTTTGCCCTCACCTCCGCCTTTCTTCGTTCTCACCTCCGTTTTCCTTCGTTCATCTCTCCGTCCTCCTACGTTGTCCTGGTCCTCCTCATTCCTACCACTTCATAATGCAGTCCAACTGACACTTAACGATTCAAACTTGACAATCCTCTAGCTTGAAAATGAGTCAAACTGCCGTTTGCTTTACTGAGCGGACCCACAACAACCAAAACCTCGAAGCCGCAGCTCCTCCCAACAACACACTTTCTTTTATGCTTTTTGGGCTAGCCGTGAGAACCACTGCTCGGTGGAACCGAATGCACCCACCCACTATTCGACACTAAATTCATCATTGAAAAAAAAAACGACCTTCAGCCTAACGCAAGAGGTACCCAGATCTTGATTTGGCTATGACTGAGATACAATGGAAATAAAGGTATGTGTTGGTTATAGAGTGTTGCAGAGAATGTGGGCTTGAATTATAAGGAGTTCTGGACTTTAAAAGGTTGTTAGATTTGGCGCCCTTTGAAGGGCGAAGAGGTTCGGCCTCATCTTCTGTACATACAACCGTGATACTAATTTTAATTGTTCAAATAGGACGTTGGACCCTTTTTCCATCAGGTGCAACTCCCCACCAATAGATGAAGTGATCAGAATGGACCCTAGAAGGGAGAGGGGCTCTTATCACCCTGCCTATTAGAATCCACTGAGTCTTTTTAAAAAAAAAAAAACAAAGGAATCAATGCATGTGTTGATTTTCTCTATAAAATTTCAATTTTAGCGAATATCCCGAATCACCAAATTGGGACAACGTTCTTGGCGTATAATCGTGAAACCGACCGATCCGAGGTAATTTAGAATTATCGTACTTCACTCAGTTACTTCTAGCGAAAATCGAACTCAGAACCCTAGAAGGGAGGGGGGCTCTTATCACCCTGCCTATTAGAATCCACTGAGTCTTAAAAAAAAAAAAAAAAAAAAAAAAAAGTCAATGCATGTGTTGATCTTCTCTATAAAATTTCAATTTTAGCGAATATCCCGAATCACTGAATTGGGGCAACGTTCTTGGCGTATAATCGTGAAACCGGCCGATCCGAGGTAATTTAGAATTATCGTACTTCACTCAGTTACTTCCAGCGAAAATCGAACTCAGGTCCGTATTTCAACAGTTTGCAGGTGTACAAAGCTAGGCTCGTTGCCAGTCCCTAAATCGGTACCGACCCCGACCCTAAAAATGAAACTGAATTAAATGAGAATAAAAAGGCCAATATAGGAGAAGCGGTGAGGGGAAAACAATTGGTACCCTTTCGGTCTCAACGGTTCGTCCTGGGGTCCGGACCGACAACAAAACTAAAAGGGAAAATCTTGCAAAACCCTCAACCCCTCAGTTTCCTCTACTGCACTCTATCACCCCTTTGATGCTTATTGATCTTGATCCCCATACCTGCAACCTCCGTAGCACGTGGTCCACTTCCCTCACTAAGGTCCTAGTATCTGACAAGTCTCGACACATCTCTTATTCACACGTTGGTCCTTTCCCGGTCCAATCTCGCCAACCCCACACACTAAGGTCCTACTTGACAAGTTCCGACACGTCTCTTATTCACACGTTGGTCCTTTCCCAATCCAATCTCGCCAACCCCATGCCAAAACCACGCTATGGTTACATAGAACATCGTCAACTATAAGCGAGGCCGCAGGGAGTATGACCTGCCAAAAGTACGCCAAATACCCTTGTAAGGGTATTTGGTCTGTGAAACGTAGTGTTCGAGGTTCTTTAAATCGGGATTTGTTATTATCGACACCATCTTTCCTCCCTCATTTCGCTTGCCTTCAATGAGCTGATTGTTATTTCGTGGCCGACTTTTACCCTGTACTGACCTTCCACTTTTTGTTCTGACAGTTGCCGTACCAAATGGCTAAGAGAGTGGGGATTCAATTACATGCCATATGGAGAAACGAAAGTCGTGAAAAAGACAGTCGCTTTCATCCCCACTCCAAACCCCCCCACTCCCCCCTTCCACCAATTTTGCCTCCAACCACAATCCTCCCACCTCGCCTACAAATACACCCTTGCCTGCGCCATGGATACAATCCCTTCCCCCCCCCCCCTCTCTACCAGGCCTCCTAAAATCCCACGCCCTTTAACCTCCCAACGCACCCCAAACCCAACCAGTTTTCCGTAGCCTCGAATCACCCCTCCCCCCTATCGTCCCATGCCCACCCATCACTAATCTTGCGCTAGGTTAACCGAACAGATACCCATGCCTCACAAGGAACTTGCTCCACGTAGGTTAACTGTGAGCAACAACAACCACAGGCAAACTCACACGCACATGCAAACTAAGTATTAGGATATGAAAACCCTAAAAGAAAAAAGGAAAATATCAACAAAAAAAAAAAAATTGTACTGCATGCAACAGGACACAATAATAACCATATCAAAAAAAAAAAAAAAAAAAAAAAAAAAAAAAAGCCAAATCAGACACAAAGTAAAAAAAAAAAGGGATAATTTGCAAAATACCCCTATAAGTTGAGATATATGTCGAAATCTTTGTGTTGTGCCCCTGCCAGGCAGGTGTGAAATTTTGGAATATGAACCTCCCCGTGTGGGCCTTCGCCTTTTGCAATAGCACCTAGGAAAAGTTGGTAAGTACTTGGGCATTTTGTAAAGTAGCACGGTACCCGGTACGGTATATTGCAAAGATGGTGGTCCAACCAACGCCAAGGGTATTTCACAAAAAAAATAAAATTGTCAGAGGGGCATTCCGCTCTACCGACATTTGTTAGGGGCACTTTGGCATATATGTCAACTTACGGGGGTATTTTGCAAATTATCAAAAGAAGAAAAACAAACATTAAAAAAAAGCAAAAAGAAGTAGAACGCGAACAACAAAAACATAATAGAGTAGAAGAGTTATAACGAGATCAATGAGGCTCGACTAACTTACTCCTCTCAGCTATTCGGCTGCCTGATCATATTTAAGTTCTGGAGTCGCTAAGCTGCCTTGTTTAGTGACTGGTTTGCAGTTAGATGTGACTACCGACTCTATTTGTCTTTGTGGGTTGCTTCAGACTTCTATTCCTAAAACCTTAGAGGCTAGACCCTATTCTTTATCCTTTTCTATTTTGTCGGAAACCGCGTCCAACGTCCCTTGAATACATCTTTTTTACAGAGAAAGTAGTTGTGAAAACGCCTGCCAGCAATGACTACTCTCGTATCCAGAGGATTAACTGTGCAGGATTTTGCAAAATAGAGGGAAAAGGCTGTTGCTACTGCTACTATTGTTGCTAAGGGTTGATTCTTCCCTCCCTATCCACCATTGAAAGCCCATGAGGAGGGACGGGGTCAAGGAATTCTGAGGCTGGGCGCAGCGGTATAGCAGGGCCTGTCCTAATCCATTCCTTGAAACAATGGGCGTTATCTCTTTTTGGCTCATCTTGACTGTGCTCCGGGGAAGCCTCTTCTTCCAATCGAATATAGGCTACAACCCCCTTCCTCAGACCCCAACCAGTCCCTGAGAATTATTTAATAGCTTGGGCTATGTCCTTTTCTGTGCGAAACTCTCTAATTGTGATTTCACCTTCAACCAATGTGCCCACAGTTCATCTTGGACATACTGTTTAATCATTTCGGTAACTTCTTCTCCCTGTATCTTGACTCCTGCGATGGCGTGAATACACGGTTTTCTCCAGAGAGCCCAAATGATTTCCCTCCTCCCTGTCTTAAACATGTATTGTGTGTGGGGGAGGACCAGGTTTCACATAGTGAGTGCCCTCCAGTCCCAAGGCCATTGGGATTCAGTGCCTTGTTGTCTCTAGACTCTGTCCCACCAGCGCTAGGTAAGCGTCGTCCCCGTGCATTGCATGAAGATGTGTTCTATAGTCTCGGGAATCTTGCGGTGGGGGTAGGAAGACAAGCAGGATATGCACCATGGCATTGCCAAACCCTTCTGTTCCAGATACGCCCGGTTTATTAACTCGTTGTTTGTTGGAAGGCAGCGGTGCTCAATCTGCCATTGCAAGGAGGCTAATTTCACAGGTTGGGCTTTTGTGGCTGTGAACCATCAAATGGGGGTGACAACATCCCGCCCCACGTTCAGGTGGGACACCCACCGTTCCCTCACCGTCTCCTTAAGATTGAGTTTTGGTCACAGCAGGCGGTAAGTTGATTTCTACGTTGCCACTTGTCCTCACCTCCGTACGAGCACAAGTTGTACTCATTTCTTGTACGCTACTCATACTCAAGGTCCCGTACGACTTTTTAAAAGTTTATTTACTGTTTTTATTTTTTTTCTTCAATTCTAGTAAGAATCTGCAAATGGTGCTCAGGCAAATGTTGCTTGTTTTGGGATGTTTCATCACATATAGTTTTTTCGGCATTTTTGGATGACTTATTGTTCGCGTATATCACCGTACAGGTTCGCGTACAGATATTGTCTGTGCGTTTCGTACGGAAAGGCCCCGTACGTGTACGTTCGGTAACGTAGGTCGATTTTAATGTGAGGGTAAATAATTTTTTGCTTGCATCCGGTCACAATCTGCACTTTGAAGTCCATTGCCACTCCTCCGGGTCGAAGGGGAACTCTGCGAGCGGGGTTTTCGGACGGAACGCTACCCAGTCGTCTTGCTTCCGAAGCACCTGGATTCGGTGCAGATATGTCTTTTTCCACCATCTCTGGCTACTTGGATGATACCTCCTAAGCCGGTTATCCTCTTCGCGGTGGAAGACGTTCACAAGCACTTCATGAGTATCAATCACTACGGCACTCCCCGCACTCTCTGTATCCTCCGAGACTGCTACTCAGTTGCGCTCTTCTAATTGCGGATCTTTACGTAGAATGCGTACCCAATCTAAAGGGACTGCAAAAATCAGCTCTTCCAGGTTCTTCTCGATGTTGTGACAGTATATCAGGGAGGTCTTATTGTTCAAATGATTTCTAGTTCCTTGTTTCTACCTCCCATAAATCACGGATTCTCACCACCCCTCTCTTGACCCATCTGCTCCACAGGGGGGCCGAACTGCAATAAACCTTCCCGTACCGGTCTGTAATACATTTGTTCCCGAACAGCGGTTGCCTTGCCACTTCCTCCCACCGGTTCGGTGAACTTCTGTCTGGCAAGGACAATTGGCGCCATGCCTGGAGGTACTTGATCCAGAAACCGTCTTTGATCAAGTCCCCTCTGGCAGCCGCCCGACCCGTGTCCGCTTGGGCCCTGGATCGATGCGGTAAGGTCCAGGAACGATCCTCTAGCTAGGTGAGGGGGTCGACCTTCGGAGGGGCCTGTGGGGCTAGGCGGGCTATCTGCTCGTGGGCCAGGGTTCTCCAAGGGAGACCAGGGGTGAATAGTAAGCGTTTAATTCATTGGATGAACAGTGCTTTGACCTGAAATACCGGGTCCAAAATCCCAAGGCCCCCTTTCTCCTTTGGTTGCGTGATCGCTGGCCATGCCACCCTGTTAATCACGTTCGAAAGATTGCAATTCCCTCTCCACAGCAGTGCAGTGCCCTGCCTTTTAAGTGCTCCGACTGCCTCTTTGCTGAGGGCCCATATCGCAGATTTATACCACAGGGCGACCAACACAGCGTTATTAATGGTCAATGCTCTGCCGACCAATGACATATGATTATCATTCCGTTGCGCCATTTTTTCTAGGGCAAGTTTCAAAATTTAGTCATCATTGGAGGCAGGCCTGCCCCATGCCGTCATCAAGACCCCTAAAATTCTTACTGGGGCTATTTCTGGCACCCATTTAACCCTCGGCCGCTCTGCGGGCGCACCCCCTGGTGGTGGATCCACCATCAAAGTGTCTTGTTACCCCAATTAACTGTCATGTCAAACACCGCTGTGAACCAGTCCCTGAGTTTATGAATTTCTTCCATATTCTCCAGTGAGGCATCCACCATCACAGTCAGGTCATCTGCAAACATAAAGCATAGAGGGATCACTTCCTCAAGGATGGCGGACAACGAAAGTTTCCTGATGTCCTTATTCACTCGAACATTTGTTGCCAGCGCCTTCATTACTATAATAAACAAAAAGGGGGTCAGCGGGTCCCCTTGACGGACTGACCGTCGCAAGGTGATTTCCGGGGCCAAAGTCTCATTGACTACCCTAGTTGTGGCATTCTGGTGCAAGATCGTGGTCCATCGCCGGAAGTGCAGCCCGAAATTCATTTTTTCCACGCATCTGTCCAAAAATAGCCAGTCCACATGATCATATGCTTTCTCAAAGTCTATGAAGGCCACGGTCGCATTGCATTTGTCATGTCTCACCAGTCTCAAGAGCTCGTTTACTAGGAGAATGTTACCTTGTATATTCCGCCCCTGTACGACACCTGTTTGTGTCGGGTAGATGAGATCATCCAAAATTGGAATCAGGCAGTTCACAGGGCTTTCGCGAGCATCTTGTACACCACCGTGAGCAGAGTAATTGGACGGTAGTTCCGAATGTCCATCTTGTCCTCTTTTTTATGTAGTAGGGTGAGAACGCCTTGTCCCACTAGCTCCCCCCTACTACCGAACTCCCAGACCTGTCTATAATATTCCATAAGGTCGGGGGCCATGAGTCCCCAAAAAGCTTCCCAAAATTCCTTCAGAAATCCATCGAGACCCGACGCTTTCTCCTCCTCCATTTGCATCAATGCTGTCCAGATCTCCTCCTTGGTCAACGGGCTGTCCAGTTGAGCCCTCTGTTGTTTTGTCAAACTTTTAGTAAGCGGTTGTAGGAAGGTGGTGATCTCCTCCTCTCTATTGGGCCCATCCTGTTGAGAGCATCTAGAGGTAAACAGGTCCTTAAAAAAGGACCGCGCAATCTGAGCGCATCGGGGGGTGGAAGTTACCACGTCCCCAGAGCCCTGATGTGGTTCATACAGGGCCTAAATGAATGTTCTGCATGTCCCTGCTCTGGCTAGGCCAAAGTATTTTTTATCAATCGAGCCCTCAATTTGATAACGAGTCATTCTTGCTCAGATGCGCATGCCCTGCCATATCACCCGTAGCTCAATTGCATACCCCTCTTACAGACTCTCCTCTCATCTCCTCGTATGTTTCAACATCGACAAGGCTTGGCCTTTTGTCTCAACGAGTAGGACTGAGGGAGTGGCAAGGACGATCAACAAACCTTCTCAAACCGAAAAAGTAGGATTGGTCAGTCCAACCACAGACCGCGACACAGCCTCCTTTAAACATGCTGTTCAAAATGCCACCTTGATGCACCACAACCCACAAATGGACAAGACAACACTGAGCATCATAGATAACGAAGCACTCAAATTCTTTATTAAAAAAACAAAAGTTGAAGGCAAACCAGTCACAGAAAAACAGTAAATAGAAGGAAAACAAGAAGAAGTGATTGTGTGGAAACACGCTGATGGGAACGTGTCCAAGTTGGACAACCTTCACGAAATGCAAGGTATGGTTTTCAATTTTGTAAGCAATGGAGCAGATCTCATGCCGACACAGAAGAGAAAGTGGATTATAGAAACAATACAAAATGAGGTAAAACTCAAATATCGGGGAAGCCTTTTCTTTGCAGAACTTGGGTCGTAACAATATCATGGTGGTCTTCAACCATGAAGATCACGTACGGATCACAACAAAAATGCAGTCCGAGACCTACAGCGAATCGATCTGCACGATAGCCAAATTCATGACCCAATTAAATATACCAGGTAATTCCGTACTTTAGATTTCTTCCCATTCATCAACGAATTTGTATTCAACCGGGATTCCACGGTACAGACTGGAGAAACAGTCTCCAACAAATAAAACCCTATAATTGATCATGCGGACTCCAGATTGGGTGTGACACTACGTTGATCAGAAACCAACAATGCAAAAACCTAACATTTACCCCCTTGCAGACAATAGTTGGCAGAAGAAAGCAGTAGACAACGTAATAGGGAATCCAACAAAGATAAACACCAACCCCTTAATTGACTCTAGTGTGGTTAGAAATGAGAAAGGTAGGGAAAATCTGTTGTGGGACTTGGAAGCAGTCCGAGAACAGGTAGAACATGAATACAACAAAGAACCAACATCTCTTCAAGAAATGCTGAGACCGATGGAACAAGAGCCCCTATAAAAAATGGTCAAGACACAAACATACAACAAACGCAAGCTGGACGAAGTAGACTTCAAGAGGATGACAAAGATGGGTCTCAAAAAGCGGAAGGCAATGAAGTTGGAGGAGAAGCAGGAGATAGAACAGAGCCATGCAGACGAGGAAAGGAAAATTACGGTTTCCGATTCCCTCGACAACGGTGCAGACAACAGAGCAAGTAAGGACAGTGAAGGAACAGGAAGGAAAACCACAGCTAGTGTGTCGGAGTCCCAACGACCTCTTCACTGGCTGAGGGAATACATAAAAAAAGGCCAAGAGGGATAGAGAGCGCGCGTTTGACATCAAAGCGGCCTGTCTAAAGCACATTGAGAGATCTCGAAAAAATGGTGGTGGTTGTGATCCAAACAAAAAAATTAATAAAGTGGAACGCAGAGCACACACCAGAGTTCACCACCATTCACCACATCGTCAATGGAGAGGCATCACGTGTGTTTGCATTGACCAAATCAGCACGATTGACATTGATGGACACCCGCCCCTTGATTGCGGACCAGTACGTCGAGAAACAGGGAGAATGGCAAATTGTTACAAATTTGTCCTTCACAATCCCAAGGATTGAGGAAGGACAAAATGTAGTCAATATTCTACAAAAAGAGGGATTTTCTTTGAGCGTGTACGAAACAGTTGCCTTGGACGATGCTAAGGAGGACAAACCCCCCCAAGCTAGCCAGGAGAACCAGCAGGATCATTTTATGGACCTAGAGAGACACTCCCCTTGCAACTTCTCCCCCCTTATTGCAAAACTATCAAAGGAAACCAAGTTGAAGAGTGTCCGCCAAAGATCTGGACAAATATTACAGAAGCGATTGCCCCGAGAGCAATATGAAGGACTGGTAAAATGAGGACGAGTAAGTAGGTTCAAAACCGACCCTTGTCTCCAAACAGTGAACATGTGGAAGTGTGGGGGAATATAAGGTAGATGATTCGATAATCACTGCGCAATAGGACCCGCCGGGTAATGAATCAATAAAGATGGATGCGAGAGATTAGGCCCCCTCCTAGGCTGTCTACCACTATGATTGAACCCCAGCCT
The DNA here is from genome assembly GCA_003427395.1 of Chara braunii. NCBI lineage: Eukaryota > Viridiplantae > Streptophyta > Charophyceae > Charales > Characeae > Chara > Chara braunii. The sequence goes on from BFEA01000252.1 coordinate 1,049,527, forward strand.
CTTCCCCGTAGCCTCAATGATGAAGACTTTTAAAAAGGGGGCAAACACAAAGGAAGACTGTGTGGACAAGAAGATACAAGGGATAGTCGTTACGAGCTGGAGTATTAATGGACTCATAAATATTGTCGACAAAGAAAAACAAAGTGAATGACATAATCAAAGGACTTACCGTTCACATAAATAAACCGTCAGATATCATATTGCTCCAAAAAACTCACCTCACCTGCTCAGCAGAGCACAACAAAATTTGAAACTCTTATCAAGGAAACTGGGAGGAATGAAGGACGAAATATGGTCCTCAAATAATACATCAAAGCACGAAAGGAACAACCAACCTCATACCCAGATTATCCCGCCTATACACGACAGGGTCGATAGTCGACAAAGAGGCGAACACGATAGAGGGTAGATGATGCCTTCTGGGCGTAAAGTAGGAGGAAGAGTTCAAAGTAATCAATGTCTATTCACCAAACGACTCTTCATACAAATCGACATTTACAACAAACATCGGTTATTTGATCCCCCCTTTGTCGGCCTTCATTGTAGCCGGTAATTGGAACGCAACTATATACCCCACCACGGATCGTATAGCCAGGTCCTCGACCGATCAACTTACACAGGATGCGATGTCTATCCAAAAGTTGATGATGGACTACAAACTAGTCGAACCATACCATACTTTGCATTTGGGGACAAGAACCTTCACATTAGTTAAAAAAAACCATGCCCACCACACCGCTTTTTCCTTCATTGACTACTTCGTGATCTCAGGGACACTAATAGGGAGAGCTAAAAACGTTGAGATTTTCCCCCTCGCACCATACTCGGGCCTGAACCACAAACCCATCGAACTCATAATCAGCTTCGAACAGTATGTCAAAAAAGGGTCTAGCTTTCACAAACTCAACAACTATCCGCTACTGAGCCAGATTTTTCAAGTAGGAGTTCATGAGTGTTGGCAAAATTTGAGGATGCGTATCTACCCATACAAAATCGGTGGGAGTGGTTTCAGGAAAGCTACTCCACATGATCACAGATGGTTGCTAGAATCTCAAGGAAATTAGTGACCGACAGAAAACAAAGAAAGCAAGCGTTGGAGACAACCCATGATCGCAAAGACTAATCTGATTGGTAACCCCTCTTCTGCACTTTACACATATATTTTCGGAAAGGCAAGAGAAGAACTCACTATGTGGAGATGGTGGGAGCTAAATGGACTACAAATAAGAGCCAGAATAAACGAATACGAGTAAAGTAAATCAATGTCAAAACACATTTTTGCATGAATCAAAGCAAACTCACGGGCCAATGCGATAAAAAGTTTTAAGACCCTCTTAAATCCAACTGAACAGTGATAGACAGTGGAGGAATGCTGAATGTAGCAAAGGAATTCTATGAAGAGATTTATCATACGAAAACCCCTATGCCTACTCCGCCCAGCACAAGAGAGTCAAGGACAAAAATGCTACAATACCTGGAACAAACGATATCTCAAGAAGAAGCAGAAAACTTTGGACACGACTATCACCATGAAAAAACTGCAATTTGCTGTCCAAGTATAAACAATAACAAGTCACCAGGAATCGACAGGCTAACAAAATAATTTTGGGAAAATTTTTGGCTGCTCTTAGGGGGCGATCTGCTAAACTTGTACAACGATAGTTGGCTCAAGGGTGGACTGGGAAACTTACTGAGTAGCAGCGTGGTCACTTTGTTGTGCAAAAAAGGAGAGAAAGAAGATATAAGGACTTATAAACCCATCTCTCTTCCAACCCTTCGCTAGAAGATCTTAGCCAAAACTCTTGCCTCTCAAATCCTAGAGCTGATAGACATGCTTTCATATAGACCAAATAGGCTTCATCCCTGGGAGATACATCCTGGACAACATACTGACCCTCAACGAAGTGGTCGACAAAGTCAAAAAAAAAATGATAAACACAATCATTCTTTTTTTTCAATTTTGAAAAGGCCTACGATCAGGTCAACGCAAGCATGGAAAAAATAGGAATGAGCCCGGATTTTAGGGAGTGGGTGCGCATTTTATATAATGACGCCATTTGATGCGTCTAATTCAATGGCTTGCTCTCCGACTGCTATCCAATCTTCCGGTCAGTTTGCCAAGGGGACCTGCTGGTTTCCCCAATCTTTCTCTTCATGATGGAAGCAATAGCCTCATTCCTACACGAAGATCCCTCCATACACAGGCTACCAGAGATCAATGTAGGAACAACCCACCACCTACAATTCCCGACAATAATAATGTTTGCGGGCGATCTCATGATCCTCATAGGAGCTTCAAACTCGTCGTTCAGCGTGTTAGTAAGAGTAATGAAAACATTCAGACTGGCATCAGGAATGGAGATTAATTGGAAGACAACAATCGGCTGGTGGCTATTGAAGGAGGAATTTCCCCAGCTTCAAGGCCTCGAGGCAGACATGACATGGGAGGCAACGGAGACCCCTACACAATATCTAGGCGTCCTGCTGACAAAAGACGGCTTCGCCCCTCACATGACCCAAAATATACTTGTCAAACAAATTAACAAACTGGGTAGATGGGGTAGCACATGCACATCGTTGCTGGTCCGAGCTCTAGACATTAACACATCTATTTTTTCAATGACGTGGTATATATCGTAAATCTGGACAGCTCCGGACCATACAATCAAAGAACTTCATCGCAAAGCAAGAGTGTACTTGTGGTCGAGAGATCAAACAAAGAGAACTGTCTACCGAAGATAGTCTGACATTACATCACAAGGAAACTAGCAAGAGGAGGTCTTGGTATCATAGACCCCCAACAAGAAACCAAAGCCCTACAAGTTGAATGGATAGTCAAACTACTGACTAAACCTGGTACGACATGGAATAAACTGGCCTTAGACAGCATAAGAGGCCTAGCACCGACAGCCTCACCAGCAAACATGTCCGGTCTGTTTGGGGCAATGACCATGGAATGGGGCCCAAGTACAGGGCGCAAAAACCAACGAAGAGGAAGCAGTCCAAACGAAGTCCGGTCCCCCACACCATATTGGACTGCCAAAGAAGGTGGGTAAACCCTAATCCAAGGACGAGATATTGAGGCAACCCCTGTTTGGTAATCTGTGGGTGAAAGCCAAAGTGATCATCAGTTATCCTTAACCCTAGAGGATGGAGATGGCTATCGTGGAAATTGAGCCATGTCTGGAACGAGGAGCCCTCCCAGGTCAAAGGATGTCACCGACGAGACGAGAATCTACAATTCATTATTAACTGCATCCCAGAGAGGCGAGGACAAGGATGCTACAATACCTGGAACAAACGATATCTCAAGAAGAAGTAGAAGCTTTGGACATGCCTATCACCATGGAAGAACTACAATTCAAGTTTGCTATCCAAAGTATGAACAATAACAAGTCACCCGGAATCGATGGGCCGACAAAACAATTCTGGGAAAAAGGATCGGGTGACAGAACAGGAACTTGCCTCCCAGGTCAAAGGATGTCACCGACGAGACGCGAATCTACAATCCATTATTAACTACATCCCAGAAGGCTGGAAGGTGTTGTTGAGCGAAGCCTCAACCTGGAAATCGGGTGAATGGGGAGTGAGGGTGCAGGATTTAACCCCCTGAAGGGCCTATCAATTTTCCCACAAACAGCAAGGGTTGGATACCCAGGCTGTATTTACCTCTTTCTCAATTACCCCCTCCACGCAAGGCCTCCCATCTATCCTGAATTCATGAGGTGGAAAGCACAATCCTAAGCTCTTTTGTTTTCAAAAAAGTAAGAATGTTGGGATCATGGCCAAAGACAATCTTTAGAATAGATACAGCGATTCAAGACCTGGAATTCGATCCAGCAGAGTGGGCTTGGAGACCAGACAGAAGCAGAAGTCAAATGTACCAATCCAGGAATACACAGTCAAACTGGGATACAAGTTACTCCTCAAAACAAAGGATCGCGACCCAATGATCAAGAACAAATGGCAGAAGTTAAACCACCAGTACTTCCTGAAAACGCTCCCGTATACGCGGAGCGAAATTTGGAATGAACGGGCCTGGGCTGGTAGGCCCGATTCAGCCAAGTGGAAACGGCACGGTTTCCACTTTTGGCTGGCCGTATACGCGGAGCGAATTCAGGAAGTAATGGTGGTTTAATAGGTCAGGACGCTAGTTAGATCCCACAAATACCATGGAAAAAAATTCAGGTCAATCCATCCGGTCAAAATCAGAAGCCTCCAATGGCTCATCTCATACGTGGCTCTATCGGTTAACCAGTGGCTGCATATCAAAAGAAGTAAGAATGACCCCAACAGTTCAGATTTATGTGCGGTATGCTCAGAAAAATTGAGAAAATGAAACAGAAGATATGCTACAGTGCCTGATACGCTGTAGAGAGGTGACAGAGTATTGGGCGAGGGCCTCGGATCTCTGGGATTCCCTCTTCTCTACTCCCCTCCATGAACACCCCATCCAACTCCTTCTATGGACGAATGTTCAGAATGATCAGAAAGGTAACTAACGTTGTGGGCCATCTGGAAGGAAAGGTGCTGCTGAATCACATTGAGGGACTCTCAAGGGAGAAGGTATGGGCGAAGACAAGGACCTTGATCCAGGCAGAGATTCTTTGTAAGTGGGCATAAGACGAGACACTCTATGCAAAGGTGTGGACGAGGAGCAACTGAGAAGAATCAAGGCAAAATTCACTAAGGTGTGGTTCACAGGAGGCAAAGTAGCAAAGATAAACGACGTTCGCATACGGTGGAAAGACTGGCACAACTCAGAATCAGGGTGGAGAAGGCAGAGATCCCAGCCGGCAGACGGATAAGATCTGTCCCAGGCCACGTAATATTGAAGGGCAAATTCCAAGAGTCGTCTTCCGCAGCTTCTTTTACCTTTCTTGCTCTTTATCATTTATCTGACAGGTTCATACAATGGACCTGAGAGGAAAGGTGGAAGTAAGGCAACCTGACAGTCAATCCTCCACGATGCTGGAGTAATCAATGCTGGTGAAGGTTCCTTCGGCCAGATGGAAGGAAGCGTGGAGTGCGTTTCATGATGTAATACTTTGTTCGGACTTGCCGGTGGAATAGGAACCAGACTGATGCTCCCCAGAATGGAAATGAAGCCAGGGCCATAAGGACCTGTTTTATTTATAAAAAAAAAAAAAAAAAACAATTCTCCAATCTATTCGTGGGGCGCAGCACGTGCCGGGAACCAGGCCCAGCGCTCCATATAAGAATAGACACAGAAAATTGAGATACAATGTTGAGATACAAGGGCCATTACCCGGCTTCGGTTGAAAACAGCGACTACTCACTGAAGAGAAAAGGCAGGAGGTTGTTACCCTGTCATCCAGGGGATTGACTGAGCAGCGCATCAGGGGATTCAGAAGGGAAATACCTCTTCAGGCTGCTGTGGGCCGCCTGACAGACTCTGACACAACCAGCCTATCCCTTGTCCACAGCAGCAGAAAAAAAAAAACAGCCTAATAGTATCCCTTGCTGAATAAGGTGCTAAGAGTCCCCGGGCTCCGCACGCCACACAGCAGTGCCCACCACTCCCAAGGCCACTGTAACCCTGTGCCCAGCTGGCTCCAGATGCGGTCCCACCATCACCATCACCTGACCCAGACCCAGTCCCAGACCCAGACCCAGGCGGAGCACCGGCAGTGCAGCATAATGTGCTTTATAGTTTCAAGAATTCTTCTCTGCGGGGAACTTTGATGACAGAGCTTGCACCAGGGGAGGGTGACGCCCTTCTGTCCCAGTCGAGTTCTGTCAATCGTCCAGTTATTTGTGGGTAAGCATCTATGCTCAATCTGCCATTGCAGGGAGTCCACCTTAGCCGGGCGTGTCTCAGTGGCTGTAAACCGTTTGATTGGACGTAAGGTGTCTCTTCCTACATTTAGGTGTTTTCATCCATCAGCTTGTTACTTTCACGCGCAGGTCCCCCCCGGGGCCGTAGCATGCGGTATATGGTTTTGACCTGGAGGGAATGTAGCTGCCGACTGCTTCATTCCCCCCTCTTGGGTTTAGTCGTCCAGCTCCATGTGACGGGGTGAAAAGGCAACAGATCTATGGGGGTGTTGGTCGGGAAGGCAAGCCATTGTTCATTGTCCTCAAAAACCCGGATGCGATAGACCTGTCCCAACCGGACCCATTGGACATCCTCGGTAGAATTCCGTATAAAGTATTATCACTCCTGTGGAAAAGGCTGACCAAGGCCTCCGTCTAGACGGGTATCGATGGTGCTGAAAGCTTTGTTGGGGTCATTCTTCTTCCGGTCCTGTCCCAGATGTCACATACCCTGTGGATCCCGTGCTTTACTCACCCCTTCCATGGTCGATCGGAGCCGATGAAAGTCTGGCCATGTCTGTCTGTGATCCATTTGTTACCTAATAGGGGCTGGAGGGGGCCGCATTATCGAGAAGAGGAAGTTTGTGCCAGATTTTTAGCAGGGGGGTCCAAAGGTTGTCCTTTTAGAGATGTGCCCTGGCAACCTGTCTGTCATCACCCCAATCTCTCGCTGCTCGCCTAGGAAGGGGCCAGTACCGGTCTTCCAGCCATGTGCAGGGGTCCACCTCCGGGGGGGGGGGGGGGGGAGGGCTGACAGGGCAACCTAGCGATCTGCTCCTAGGATAAAGCTCCCCAAAAGTAGCAAAGGGGTGAAGTGGACACTTTGGATCCATTTGATGGCCAGCGCCATAGGCTGGGTTGTTGGGTCGATAATGCCCAGTCCTCCCTTGGATTTAGGCTGAATGACTGAGTCCCATGTTGCCTGGGGGATTACATGTGGCAGCTCATGGTTCCCTCTCCACAGAAAAACAGCTAGGTGTTTCGGAACTGAACGGCCCAGAGCTCTTTTCCTTACCGAGTGTCCAAATGACTGAGTGTCCAAATGACTGATGTAATTAACTTATTATTTCACAGCATTTGTTAGTTATTGAATTCAGTTATTGGTTGATCTATATCTATAGACATTGAATGATATATCAAATGTACTGAACCTCCATTTTCTTTGCAGACACACTCATCCACTGCACAGAACATTTGTTAAACTCGATCTGAAAAAAGAAGGAAAAACTCCGAAAAACAAACATCATTTGTATAACTCAACCACCAGTACATCCAAACCACTCTTTCCCAGGGCGGGATACGCCCTGCACGCCAAAAGACAAACGAACAGGCATGGGCCTCCTCTTGGCTGGCGTCGCCAGCCATTTGGTCCGGCAGCGGGACCCCGAAAGTCGTGGCGTGCGTGCATGCAGCCGCCTCGGAGAAAAAGGCCTGGGAATGGGAAGTGTCCCGATGGTTTGAAAAAGAAGGGAAAAAAAGCAACTCCATGTCCAATTTCACGCAGAAAGAAAAATCACATCATTTGAGGGTTTACTCTCATGGAAGACACGTCGTGGGAAAAAAAAAAACTGCATCCAGCAGAATGGTCCAGCATCGACTACCTGCCTCATCCACTCAGGCAACCAGGAATGAATATGTAGCCGGGTCCATAAGGACCTGTTTTGTTGTTTTTTCCGAAAAAGAAAAGAGAGAACAGAGGGTAGAGAGGAGAAAACGACGTGAAGAAGAAGAGGCTTCAAGAGAATAGAAATGGCCGAGTTAGAGAAGAGAACAGAAGACTCGGCTCAAAAGGAATTTTATGTCCATGGTACTAATACAATACGTCGCATTCAAGTCAGGGCTTGTGTTCCATGCAAGCCCTGCAGGCATGACTGATTGGCTGCCTGTCCTATTGCACAGGACAGCATGGTATATGATGATGACGATGATCATCATCATCATCATCATCATGCGATTGTCTTTCCCTCCCTGCCTAAGGTATGCTTACCCCATGGCAGCTGCAAAAAGCACTTTCATGATGTGTTGTGATCCACTTCACGTTCCTTCCCAAAGTCGCACATATCCTCACGATTCCGCAGTAATTCACAAGGAAAAGAAAAGGAAAAACAAGGAAAAAGACTCAAAAAGTCCTCACTCCTGAGTGATTAACTTGCCTCCCCCTTCTTGTTTATGATTAGACAATAATAGTCAGATGTCTCTTCTCGATTGGTTCCGTGATTCCCCCCCAGAAAAAAGAACTTGTCACACTTCTTTGCACTCTCCATCCTCCATACACATATTAAGCCGATTCGGTTCAACCTTTTTACAGTCTGAGCAAAATGGTACAAAATTACACGTAGGTTGTCAAGCCAGATCCGAAGAAATGCCTGTCCTGGTCCCAAAGATGTCTGTCCCAGTCCCACAGTATCCCCACTGGTCGCAAAAATGTCCTCCAGCAGTGTCAGAGACATTTGTCTCGGCCCCACAGATGCATGTACTGGTCCCAAAGATGTCTGTCGTGGTCTCAAGAAATGTCAGTCCATGGCCCGCGCTATCCACACTGGGCCCAAATATGTCCCTCCTGGTCCCACAGACATCCGTCCCATCCACACAGACGCATGCCCTGGTCCCAAAGATGGCCATCCTGGTCCCACAGATGTCCGTCTCAGCCCCACAGATGCATGTCCTGGTCCCAAGGATGTCTGTCCTCACCTCATCCCACCGTTTACTTACTGGTCCCAAAGATGTCCGTCCTCATCTCACAGACATCCATCTCCGTTCCACCGATCTATGTCCTGGTCCCAAGGATATCGTTCCTGGTCCTCAGGATGTCCGCCCTGGTCTCACAGACCTCCATCACGCCTCCACGGATGTATGTCCTGGTCCCAAAGATGTCCTTCCTGGTCCCAAAGTACACTTACAGTTTCAGCAGATGTCCATCCTGGGCCCAGAGGCGATTCCTTGTGTTCCTGTCGGTTTCCTGGGCCCCCGTTCTGTTACCACAAATGTCCGTCGTTATCCGACAGTGTCTACCCTGGGGTTCCCCAGATGTCCGTCCTGGCCCCATAGAGCATCCCACCATTGCAGTTTCAGGAGATGTCCATCTGGGGCCCACAGATGTCCGTCCTTGTTCCTGAGACAAATCCTTCTCTTCTGATCCAAGGGCATCTGTCCTGGTTCTGCAGATGCCCGTCTGTACACAACAGATGTGCATTCCCACACTATAGATGTGTCTCCTGGCCAATCGAGTATCAGTCCGTTTGTGACAATCCTACAGATCACTGTTCTTGTCCCACGCTGTCGGTTCAGGCCTTACGGTGACGGGCATCACAGATGTCCATCCTGTCCCTTCAGTATTCTTACTGGTCTCCACGATGTCCGTCCTGGCACCACAGATGTCTGTCGTGCCCCTGCACATGATTCTTTTTTGTTCCTTCCACAGATGTCCCTTAGGGCAGCACAGACGATTCCTTCCTCTTACAATCTATGACAATCACTCTGACAGACTAGTCAAATGTCTATTCCCCAGGCCCAGTCGCACGCATAAACAATGCTCTCAGTTGAAGCGCTCAAGAAGAACTTTTTCTCCCCCCATCTGCTTTACTGTTTTCTTTACCAGACAGTCTTACCTGGTATATCATTCTCCCTCTGCATAGCCGGGCGATAGCGAGTCAGCGACCGACGTTCCACGCCACCAGACACCGACTTCCTCCAGACGTCATCACTGCAAGAACCAGCACACTGCACAGACTCAAACGTATCTTCTTTGGAATCAGCGAATGGATGCAACAATCGCAGCGTTTCGAGTTAGCATGACATCGCAGAGGTTTCTCTACAACCGGATGCATCATAGCAATAACAAACAATGGGCGGCTGTTCTTACCCAAAAAAATTGGTCGACGTTTACATCGACTACTAAATAAGGAAATACAGTTCCACTAGAGCAAGAACATTCCCCCATTTTAAGCATCAGTTGCCTCTACAGTGTCTACACAGAGTCCAGGGACTGCACTCTGTGAAAGTGACTATACTCCGTTGGAGACGTTCTCTTAAACCCGATGGGCAGCCATACTGAGCAGAAATAAGCCTGCACTGCACCAATGAGACTACGAAAAAGTTGGAAAAACTGATAGGCCACAAAACTTGGCCCAGAAAAAACTGAGAGGTCAACAGCGGATAAAAGATGGGACACTCTGCGATCCAGATGAACATCACAGTGAGCATCTCACTTTGCTTCCACATTTCCCTTTTTCTTTCACTCTTTATCATCTCATTCTCTTATTTCCACAATAACCCTCCACTCAAGCACACATTGAGAAGTTAGTGTACCTGACGTATGAGAGTTAATGTAGGCGGATCCAATTACTTTGTTGTTTACTCTGTTGCCAATAATATATAGGCCCACAGATGGCATGTGAGGTTCATCCCTCCATTTGCTTCCCCACCAAACTGATAAAAGCATCAGCCTCTACCCCCAAGGGAAGACTACTTTGTTTGTGCCAATGTCTCTTTCATATTTCTTCCACCTCATGACCATTTCTCTTTCAGAAGTTCGTCCATCTCATCATCTATATTCCACTCCCTTGCGCCTACGACCTCCTCTCTCTCTCTCTCTCTCTCTCTCTCTCTCTCTCTCTCTCTCTCTCTCTCTCTCTCTCTCTCTCTCTCTCTCTCT
>BFEA01000252.1:1127780-1142724 GCA_003427395.1 Chara braunii
CTCCGAAGAATCAGAGTTCCTTCATTTCGTACTGGTGAGTTTCTGGTAGAACTCAATGGCAAACTACCGAGAGATAAAAAACTCAACTCCAAATTTATCAGGGACTCTCTATCTGCGCCTTGGGAGCAGCAGGCAGCTTCATCCGGAACAGCCGTCCCAATCCAACAAGGAGCTGGGAGACAAGGATTGAATGGGTAGAATTCGGCTCCCCACGTGGAACCTGAGAGGCCTAGTCGATGCTTCAGGTAAGTTTAAGAAAGCCAGACTAAAATCCTGGATCCACGAAAAATGTGTTCAAGTGGCTTGTCTACAGGAAACGAAGTTAATTGAGGATAGGGTCAACGAACTAGGTGCTTGGTGGGACGGCCCTCAAATCTGGTCGCCTGCACAAGGCACCAGAGGAGGAGTAGCTATCCTAGTGCATAGAGACGCAGGGTTTGAGATCCTAGATTATTTTGCTGATCTCTGGGGTTGATGGGTATGGTTAAAACTGTGGGCTGAGGATAAAGAATGGTTGATCGTGAATGTTTATGCTCCGACAGGTAGGAGGGAACGAGCCAACTTTTTCGAGCATTTGGATGACTTGATTCCGGAGTGTGCTAACTTAATTGTAATAGGAGATTGGAATGTCTCACTGGATCTGGCAACCACCAAATCAGGTAGCCAAAATCCAGCTGACATCGCAATGCTCCTTAATTTAATGGAAAAATACTCCTTAGTTGACCCGTATCGACTGTCACATCCGACGAAGGATGGTTACACGTGGTTTTCTAACTACCAGGAGAGAACCGGAATCATTAGCCGTAGATTGGATTTCTTCTTAATATCGGAGGAGCTATGGGAGCAAGTCGACTCTATTAAGGTGTATTCTCACCGACTCTCAGATCACAAACCTGTTCTCCTTCAGCTACATACCTCTCTCATAGCCAGGGGCAAAGGCTATTTTAGATTTAATATTCAAAATCTTCAGGACTCAGGCCTTGTTGCCTGGATGAAATCCTACTGGGCTGATTGGGATCAAGAGAAGAGTCGCTTCGTTTCGATCGACGAATGGTGGCACACGGGTTCGACTATTTTTTCCAACCTACTGAATGTGTTCTCCAGGATTTTAGCTTCGAAGAGGAATAGGAAAGAAGCCTCACTCAGGAGGAGAATAGAGGAGGTTGAGGCAAAAATGGCCCGACACCCCATCTCACGGATAGTCTGTGGCAAGGAGAGAGTAAGGTTGTCAGCAGATTGGGATAATCTTCAACAAAAGAACTTTGAGTTGTGGTCGGAAAGGCTAAGAGTCAGAGGAATAGCAGTCTACGACAGAATGAGTATTAAAACGTTCCAAAAAATCGCCCCTCGGCGAGGATCACAACCCGTCATTGAACTCTGTCACCCATTTGACTCACAAGCACCGAAGGCCAGAGACCTGAAATCTCTGAGTGAGTATGCAGCGTTATATTACAAAAACTTCCTTACGTCCCGATTACAAGGTCATAATGTGGACTGTGATCTATTTCTCCAATCCTCCCACTGGGACAACACAACGGTTAGACTGCCTAATGCTGCTAGACTTCTCCTGGATAGACCCATCACAAACGAAGAAGCCAAAGCCACTCTCATGGTAATGGCTCATGGGAAGGTTCCAGGCGGCGATGGACTTCCGGTCGAGCTCTACCTCTCCATCAAGGACGTAGTGGGAGATAGTCTCGTAGATCTTTACAACTCGGTCCTCACAGGGGGTAAATTGGCTAAGAACATGCGAAATGGTATTATTTCCATGCTCTACAAGAAAGGTGACAGATCTGAGGTAAGGAATTACCGCCCGATTGCCCTGCTGAACGTCTCCTACAAACTCTTAGCTAAAACGCTAGCACGCAGGTTGAGTACGGTGCTGCCTGATCTAGTCAAGGAGGACCAAGCGGCTTTCGTCAGGGGGCGTTCAATCTTCAATAACATCATTACAGCCATTCAGACACTGGAGGTAATTGCGGATGAAGGGATGAATATGATGGTTCTACTGCTTGATTTGAAGAAGGCATATGATCGGGTCAACTGATCATATGTCCTCTCCACACTCAAATGGTTGAATTTTGGTGAGAATTTCTGCAGTTGGATCTCTGCTCTGTATGTTTTTTCAATTGCGGCAGTCATGGTGAATGGGAAAATTTCCCAAGAGTTCCAATTGACCCGTTCCCTCAGGCAGGGTTGCCCGTTAGCTCCTCTGATCTTCGTCACCCAGTTAGAAGTCCTCTTGAATAACATTAGAGCCCATCCCCAGATTCAGGGTCTCCCCACCGGGAATCGGGAATGTCGTGCGAAAGCTTTGGCTGACGATTTATTAGCTATATCCAGGAATAGCGTAGAATCTATGGGTGCTCTCAAACACTGTTTAGACGAATACTCAGCACTGTCGGAGACCTCAGTCAGTTAGCATAAATCGGTCTTCCTGCTGCCAAAGACCCACACACCGTGTCTCAGATGGGGTATGAAACAGGTGGACCTCAACAATTGAGAGAGATTTCTGGGAGTCCAGATCACCCTGTGCGATTGCTCAGCGGATCAAGATGGCATGCTATTGCAAGAGTCTCTCCACAGGTTAGCCTCATGGGGAACGGCCCCACATCTATCGATCTTTCAACGGAAAAAATTTCTAGAATTAAATAATCATTCTATAGTGAAATTACATTCTAAATTTTGAATTTTCATTCCATCTCAAAAAATGTCATTCCAATTTTAAAATTTTCTGTCTTACTTAAAAACTTTCCTTCCAACAATGGGGTATCCCTTCTTATTTGAACTGCATGCTAGAGATGGAATGAAAGTGTGGACGAGTTCATGGAATATTTTAATTGGAATGTCATTCTAATTAAGGATTTTCAGTCATAAATATGCTAATCCAATCTAAATTATAAGATATTTCTCGTAGTAGAATGAAAGTTTAATTAAAACATTTCATAAACTCGTCCAGACTTTCATTCTATCTTAAACAAATAGATGTAGTTGGAAGGGAAAACTCATATTTAGACGGGATCTTATCAAATAAAACTGAATTTTTTTGAATTGGACGAACATTGGAATTATAATTTATAAATATGAAGGATTTTTTCTTTATGAAATGTTTTTTTAACTTTCCTTTCTCGTGGGAATTTTTCTGTTGTCGGCCGAGCATTTGTCCTTAATGCCTCACTATTCTCCTTGCTTTGGTTCGTAAGGGCGGTTCGTAGATTAGGAGAGCAATTATGCCCCATGTTAAGAAAATGAGCTTCCAAGTTCTTATGAAAACCTTACGCGGAAGCTGGAAACTCTTTTATCACCAAAGTTGCTTGGGAATTGATTACCTCCCCACAACAGGATGGGGGTTTGGGCATAACTGATCCGGAGAGACGAAACTCTGCAATGTTGGTGAGGTGGATTATACAGGCTATCTCATCAGAGAATGCATATCACTGGATACTGTTAGGATAACAGATTCTGATGAAAGAATGAGACCTCTCGCGTCCTAAGGGCGTATGGACTGCGTTGTTAATGTACTCGTATCAGAGAAGGGTAATCAAATCGCCCTTTTGGAGCCCGGTCATTAAAGCGTGGAGACGACTCAGACCGGACACATAGGAGCTGCCGGTTACAAGACAAGAAGTACTCAACGAACCAGTTTTTAAGAACCCTCACATTACTGATTCCTCAGGTCTCTGGAGCAAGGCGGACACTGCAGTAGGGAGCTTTGGATGCAACTGGGTGGAGAAAGGGGTGGCAACAATTAGAGATCTCTGGGATACTCTAACTAACAGCTGGCTTTCGGTGCAGGATCTTCAATCCAAACTGGGCTCTCTCAGGAGGGTGGAAGAAAGGAGGGACCTGATACTAGCAGCAATACCGGAAACTTGGAAAGCCCTATTGGATCCGGCTAGCCTGGACCCCCCGGGTACCTGGTTCACTCGCCACATAGGCCGCAAGAATTCTGGAAGCTCATTGCTCATACGGAGGACAAAAGAATATTTCAATGTTGGACCACTCCGTCCACAGCCAGCTATTCGCTGCAGCTAGATGATGACCGCACCCACCCTGAGCTAGGTTTATCATTGGAACAGGTCAGAGTCTTTGAGGAAGAAGGTTTGGACGGCTCGCTTAGATGCACTGGGTTTGCGGGAGGTCAGCCGATTGAAACCATAAGATTGGACCCTGCTTTATGGTTTTGGCGAGCCAGAGGACGTAAGGGTGAGAACCTCCCCATTCTTGAATACTCTGCGCAGACAGGGTACAGGATACTCAGTCCACCAAGACAACCCCTGGCAGTTGTAGTAGGAAGATGGTCACAAGTACTGCAGACCGCACCAGAGGAGATTAGAACCGCACTCTCCAAATGTTGGGAACAACTACGTCTTATCCCCAACCAAAGACAGGCAACACTTCTCTGACTCTTGTCCTATTCAGCCACCCCCTCAGCGGTTTGGTTAACACAAAGAGGAGTCTCACTCGATCTAACTTGCAGTCGCTGTCAATGGGCCTTTGAATCCACCCCGCACCTGTGGTGGGACTGCCCAACCTCGTTTAGAATATGGCAATGGTGGCAGAGGACCTGGGAAAGATTCGCCGGTCAAACTCTCCCCTGGTCCAGGGAATGGGTTCTATTGGGGGGAGTTCCGGATGACCTCAGCATGGATACAGGCTGGGGATATGTAGCCCAGGTAGCAAGAGCTGCTGGTATAGACGTCATCTGGCACGAAAGGAACTGCAGAGTATTCAAAAGCAAGGAACTGTGTAACAAGGAGATTCCGCACAGATTCAGAACCAACCTGCGTAGATCGATTCAAGCGGACTAAAGGAGGAAAGGACAAACTTCTAGCTCAGGCAGAATTTGGTTTCTGAAGACCTGGTGTCTCAGCAACGACATTGCGAGAGTTTCAGAGGAAGGCAAATTGGAGTTGGGCTCCTGTTTTTTCCTGGATCAGTAGACAGTAGTTAGCAGGAGCTGTTTTCTTGGTTCCATTACCAGGGCACTCGTTTTTTTTGCCGCAGTGGGCAGGCAGACGTGGTGTAAGAGGATAGGAGGGAGTGTCACTTTAGCCTTCCAGGGTCCTGTGCGACCCTGCCACCACTTTAGGTGGGATTAGTTTTAGTTTCAGTTGGTTGATTTGCTTGTTTTCTTATTCCCCCCATTCTGCTGGTAGCTGGTAGTTAGTTTCCCGTTCTCAATATGATATTAGTCAATCCTTAGCTGAGATGTTTCTTTTCTCCTTCCCCTTCCTTCTCCCCTTTGAATTGTTTGGTGTTTAGGCCCTGAGGGATGATTTTTTATTTTTCCTTTTTTGGGGTTGTGAATCAGTCAGATTTCTTTTGAATTGTTTGGTGTTTAGGCCCTGAGGGATGATTTTTTATTTTTCCTTTTTTGGGGTTGTGGATCAGTCAGAGCAAGGGTCTCGTACCGACCAATGTCTCTGGACGTATTCCCAACGCCCAAGCCCTACACTGGGTAACGGCCCCAGACTGTTTCGATGTGGTTACTCCGGGTTGTTTGTGGAGGACTCCCGGCCTCCCCACATTTGGTAATGAATTGACTTCCTTTTTGTGAAAAAAAAAAAAAAAAAAAAAGGGAAAAAAAAATCCTGCTTTTCTTTTCTTTATTATTTATTTATTTATTTTTAACCGATTTTTTGTTTTATTTGTAAATCGAGTCAAACTCAAAAACAAAAATTATGGGGTTATAGGGGTTTGCAAACCCTACAACCCCATATTTTTATTTGTTTTTTCGCTTATTTTTTTACCCCCCCCCCAAAAAAAAACAATCAAGCGGCAAACTAGGTCTCCTGGTCGCAGCCGCGCCCGACTTTTTCGGTCGGAGCGGCGGGATTGCCCACGTCCTAGGTTGTGGGTGTCATGTAGGATACAGCAGAACACTTCGACTGGGGCTTTTTTTTTTTTTTTTCTCCAGCAGGCGTTCTGGTCCACGATTGGTCAAGCCGTGGGTTTCGGTTTTAAGTGCGTTTTGTTCAAGGGTTTCCTCAAGTGCACATGAAACCATAAATAGGGTTCAACTTATTGTATATTAATCTCAATTTCTCGTTTAGGGCGCCCTTGAAACTCAAGTATTTTCAAGTGGTGTCGAATGACGCCCTAAATCAGTCGGAAGACAACGTGTGCAGGTTGGAAGTGTTGGAGAAGAAGTTGGAAGTTGCAAGTAGGGAGCGCGACACCCGACTGTTCCTACGAAGGAGGTAAGGATCCAGAGCAGGTTGACCGAAACATGGAAAACTAACCAGCATAAAACACCGATGTTGCGTAGAGACACCACATACATCAAACATTTTGTTATATTTCATGCTGACGATTCCTCCTGTACACCGGCAGCAGGAACAAGAAAGTCCGTCATCAACAATTGCAGCCATGGATAACCTGCCCTGGTGGATGGCGACGGGGAGAGCTATGAATATATACTGGAACTGGTCAAGAAAACTGCCGAAGAAGTGGGTGACGCCGGAGACTCGAGTCAATAAATCGGTTGGAATACAGCGTTTGCAGGCTGGAGGTGCTTGAAGGTGCTCTTCAATCACCTGAAGCTGGTGACGCTCACCGGGCTTGGCAAAGCAACCATGCATTTGCTTGCTTCCACTCACTGAGGCACCTATAAAAAGAAATCGAAGATTTGTTGTTGACCAAATATCTGTCCTGCAAAGATAACATGATTATCGCCACCGAAGTTGAAAATGGTGAGATGGAAAATGGATCCCATGGGCCTAAGGAGCATCGACATCTCGTGAGGGTGGTGCTTCCCCCCCCCCCCGATGCAGGAATGGTTAGGGGCGATGACAATTGTCGGCAGCACCACATGATTGGACGGAACTACAACCAGGAAGTGACCTTCCCTGCCTCTCTCGGGGTGGTGAACAGTCAGAAAGCACCGGAGGAGGACAAGCAAGGGCGGCTCATTGCAATTGCTACCCACCGATGCAAGGGCAATCCAATACGGGGAGAAGAAACGTTGCTCCGTATCAAGCAGTTGAAAGAAAAGCGTTGAGCAATACCACATCAAGGAGCGATGCAGTGATAAACCACAAGATGTCTCAAGCCAAGGGAGGAGATAAGAGTGAGGGGGGGAGGATGCAAGGGTGGGAAGGGAAGAAAAGGGGCGGTTGGGCTCAACCTTACCGCTCTTGGTGATCTCCTTGGGTTGGACAACTAGAAGGGGGGCAGTCGGCTGAGGGGTGGATGGCGCAGCGACTACAATTGGATATGGCTCTGACCTTTGTCATATCTCTCCCCTCACCAGAGCACCCTGACATGCTAAAGCGGTGGAGGTTGTTTGAAAGAAGATGCATGCCACCGCTTCACTGCCCATGACCTTTCCTCCGAAATGAACCTGTAGGAATTGACGTTCGACTTTCGAATCCGCACATTCAATTCCTCCCTGTTATAGATCGTTTCTCTTTTAATTGATCAAACTACATATCTGCCTTCATCGCTATATGGGATACAAGCCCATGTCCTGCCATGACACCAAGGGTGAGTTTCATTGGGGGTCCTAGGTTAGGGGTGGTTCAGTGTAATGGTCCTATCAAAAGTAGGATTAGGGTTTGTTTTCCCCACAGATGATCAAAATGCCCTTGTGAGTATAAATAGAGGGGTAAAATCCGAACTGCAGACTAGCAATCTTTTACAAGAAACGAGGGTTAAATGCATGTTGTCAAACAATCACCGCCTTTTGACCAAGGTCAGGTGAGGAGGGAAGGTTGCGCTGACAGACGTGGAATGAAAGTTTGTGTTTCTAATGCTGGGGCGAGGGATGATTATGGGTGTTCGTGAGGGGGATAGAGAGGGCACATAATATGGGTTTGTTGTGTTTTGTCTTGTAGATGGGAGGTAAGTCAATCCCCTCTTGAGAAGATGGTCAATGCTGCCTCCCACTGTATAACCATTTGCTGGATTACTGAAAACTTTGCTCCTAGAAGATGTTATTCACGGGACGTTGGACCCCGTTTCCAGGAGGTGCAACTCCCCACCAATACATTGGAGCCATCAACCTTGCACTTGCAAGGCCTGCTAGAGGAGGATGCTCTTACCAACCCCTCGCATATACTCTCGTGCTAACAATGTTTTTTTTTTTTTTTAAAGACAAAATAGGACAAAGGGGGTAAGGGTGCACCAGGGTAATTGATCAGAGGAAGGGTGGATGGGGGTCTTCTGAGAGGGGTTACAAAAAAAAAAAAAAAAAATCAGAATTGTTTCAACTTGAATAAATTTGGGCGCTTCGTTCCAAGCCCATTCTTCCGAGCACATCCTGACTCGTATATGGCTGTGAATATCGGAGGTACTGGTGGTTTAAGTATATATCTGACGTAGGGAAAGGTAATGGTGGTGTAAGTATATACAACTGGCCAAACCACCTATACCTTTCCCATATGTCGGCCGTGGGTGGTGTCGGAGGCTCGAAACGAAAAGCGGGCCACATATTCGATTTATCAATGGCAGGCCTCCCCTGATTGGCTACCGTATTAGCCGACGCATCTTAGATTTCAAGTGGGGAAAGGTAATGGTGGTTTAAGTATGTGCTATTCCGCAACAAATGAGTTAACTCAACCGACGTACCCATATATCGAAAAAATGGCAAAACTTCAAAGGATATGATTGCCATTTGTTTTATAAAATGTCATGAATGGGATCCTTGCATATGCGCCATAGGACAAATTTTGTGATGAGTAGCCTCATTTTGTTTTTTCTACTCTCCTGATGTAACCATACCAGACACTAGGCTTGATTTCACGTGTTGTGTACCAGGGGTGTATACCTGTGGTGAGTACTCACGATGGGAGTTTTCACACCATGATGCCACTGCCACTCCATCACCAACCACACTTCAAGTTGAGCATTTACTGCATGGGTAAGTGCTATAAGACAAGGTTGGGGCTGGATGGGATGGGCCGGGATGGTGAGTTATCACTTTTGCTGGGCAGCAGGGAGGAGGGACCACAACCCCGTTGTTGCAGGCGGGGAAAGTGAGAAGTGTCATGAGTACGCATCACACCCCTGTCACCACAAGAAAAACACATACTCCTGACAGTTGGCGTGACCATGTTGGACGCACCAACTTTGTCAAATGTCTAGTAGTTTAACCAAGCCTCGAAGCCACCACTAGTCCTGGTCATGTGTCGGTTAAGCTTTGGACCTCAATCAGGTCGAAAACGTTGGGGGCTCCGGACAGGCCCTAACGACAACACTCCTCTACCCTAGGGGCCAAGTCCCACTTGGCATGATTCTTCACTTTTTACTGTCTTTTTTTTCTAACTTTTTTTTTCTTGAACAAAAGGGCGGCAGTCTTAAGATATATCCACAGATAATTCAAGTTTATTATGGGAGTTATTGTACGGGGGATCGAGGGGATGAATCGCAGAGGTGCGTTATACTGGAGATACGGCCGAAGAACAAGAACAAGAGAAGGCAGAGGCAACCATGCCCTAGGATTATCAACTCAACTTCAGGAACTGGATAACGGTTAATGCAAGTACCCCCTTCCCACCACCAGTGTGAGCAACACCAAGTAGGTATTGGGTTCAAAACCCGTTTCCCGCACCTTCAATTGCCTGAGGTAGGCAGGTCAAGGCCAAAATGATGTTGATCAGCGTTGGTGTGAGTAGGTGTCACCCTGTAACCCGTAGCTATGTTGGAGCACGACGCCCAGTAAAGAGACCCGAAAGTGGCCCCGAGCCATTATCAGGTGTGGCGCCAAGTAGATGTTGGGAAAAAACAACATACTCATCCCCTGCTAAGTGGTCACTAACAACAATTTTGTGAAACAAGACATATTTTATTTTTTTAAGCGAAATTGATAACCTCATAAATTTGTCCAGTTTAGGTCAATATTTTAAGCTCCTGAGGGTACGGAGTTTTAAAAACGCCATACCTCTTGAATGCCAACTAAGTCCAAATATATCCGAGGGGGGTCTAGCCTTTTCAAAATGCCGTACCCCATGGACTCCAGGTAAGTCTAAATACAATAAAAAAATTCCCACGATAAATTAAATTTGAAAAAACATTCCATAAAAAAAAAATCATATTTATAAATTTTCATTCCAATGTTCGTCAAATTATAAAATTTTCAGTTTTATTTGATAAGTTCTCATCCAAATATGAGCTTTCCCTTCCAACTACATCTACTTGTTCAAGATGGAATGAAAGTCTGGACGAGTTTATGAAATGTTTTAATTAAATTTTCATTCTGCTACAACAAATATCTTCTAATTTAGATTGGATTAACCTATTTATGACTGAAAATCCTTACTTAGAATGACAATCCAAGTAAAATATTTCATGAACTCATCCAGACTTTCATTCCATCTCTAGCATGCAACCCAAATAAGAAGGCATACCTCATTCTTGGAATGAAAGCTTGGAAGTAAGATGAAAAATTTTAAAACTGGAATGACATTTTTTAAGACGGAATGAAAATTTAAAATTTAGAATATAATTTTACTATAGAATGATTATTTAATTCTGAAATTTTTTTTCGTTGTACATCCACAGGTTCACTTTTTTTTTTTTTTTTTTTTTTTTTTTTTTTTTTTTTTTTTTTTTTTTTTTTTTTTTTTTTTTAAGATAGATCACTTTATTGCTCGACAAAATTTTGGGTCGTAAACCCACAATTCCACCCGGAAAAAGTATCTGACAGCATCAGTCATCCTAGTTTTATGCTTAAGAGCCAAGAGATAGACTAGGAACAAATCCGGTCCCTTAGACCTTTGCCCTGTTGGCCTTGCTCTGAGCAAAATCAACAGTTGCCATCACGGCTTTAAACGCTACACAAACCAAGGAAAAAATAAATCTGAAAAAATAAATAGAACGACCCTCGTTCCACCTATCCCTAACTTCTATTCATCTCACTCCTATTCCACCTAACTCGGTGTAAGCTAATTCAACACTCCCTCTGCTTTCTCCCTCCCTCTGCCTGTCTCCTGCGACCTTGCCACAATCCGAGTGCCCAGGATTCCTCACTAGCTCTTCCTAATCCCTACTTAACCATTGGCCTAACACTAGCCTCTCCCCTTCAATCTTCGCTACCCTCTCGCTCTAACACCACATATCCCTAAACCACTTCAATCCAGGCACTCTGTTACCGGACTTGCTAACTCTTCTCCTCCAGTCCGCCAAGATCGATCTTCGAAAGAGCTGTTCGAAGATACTTCTGATCTGCTGGTTGGGCCAATCTTTGGATTTGAACACTGTCGTTCCTCTCCTGCTAAATTACTGTAAAACCCATTGCCCTTGTAGCTTACGCTACGTAGCCCCATCCCTTTGTCTTGGTGTGTCCTTCATGTATTCCGCCCAGCATGCACCATTCCTTTGTCCAGGGAAATGCTCCTTCAGTACAGCTCTCCGAGAATCTGATCCACCAAACCCAGATTATGCGTGAGGCTGGACAATCCCACCACATGTGGATCATGGATTCAAAGGCCCAGTCGCATCTTCTGCATTTCAAGTCCACCTTCATACCCCTTTCTGCCAGCCACACCGCGGAGGGAGTCGCCACCATTGAAATCAGCCACAAGATTGATGCTTGTCTTTGGCATGGAATCTCTTTTAGTTGTTCCCAACAGGCCTTGAGGGCTTCGCTGATTTGTGTCGGGTCTATATCCAACAGTTGCGACCATCTTGTCCTCGCTACCACTTCTAGGTGCTTAATTAGGATAAGGCTCCTGTAGCCCACTTTCTGAGTATAATTAAGCAGACATACATTCTCCCCTCATCTTCCCAAAGCCCTCCACTCCCACATTCTCGGGTTTAGCTTCAACTCTGCTAATGACTTCTCATTGGCAATCAACGCCAATGCCCTTGTTCCCTCCTGGTCCCGCGTTATCACTCTGGCTTGAGACAAAGTCCTGCCCAAACTTGGTTGAGACTCCGACTCTGCTATTTCTAGCCTTCTTTTATTCTGATGGTTCCACTTTTGGAATATCATTTTGCCGTTTGCCTGTATATGTTTGAGTTCCCAGAGGTTGAACCCCTTTTCCTCTTGTTGAGTATACCAGGTGCCTGGCGGGTCCACCGATTCCAGAGATAGTGAAATTTTTCATTCCATCGGAATAACTTCAATTACTGCTGTTAGATTTTCCGGTACATCCCTTAGTTATCCCAACTTTGATTTCACTTCCTCGCTTGACAACCAATTCTCTGCAAAACTGTTTCAAATATCCCTGATCCTAAGTACAACCGTCTTTATCCATGATCTTATGAAGCTCTTGTTTTGAGTGTTTGCCTTGAGCCACAAACCGTTTGCTGTTTTGATATTTGGGTTTTCAAATATGGGTTGGGCCAATACTTCGGCCTTCGTTGTAGGAGCAACCCACGTGTTCGGACTCAACTTCTTCCAAGCCTGAACAATGGTCGGACAACCCAAAGAGGGGACTTAACTCCTCTGTGTTGGTATGAGTAGAGCAGCATGCACGTCCAAATATCCTCCGGTCTTGGAAAATTCCATTCTGCTGCTAGTATTCTTTCAGCCAACTGTACCCAGTACGGAGGTGGGTCTTCTAGGCATGCACATACAATCCATTTGACTAACATTGCCTCATTCTGCTTCTGTGGGTTTGTCAGTCCCAGTCCTCCTTCCTCTCTTGGTAGACAAAGCATTTCTCATGCCACCTTCAAAATGAAGGAATCCTGGTCTCCGGAAAAGGTTTTGCAAATAAACCTTGCAGCCCTCCTCCTTATTAGCTTATATGTGCAGGGTCTTATTTTCCTCACTGCCCCTACGAACCATAATAGTGCAAATAGTGCACTGTTCAGAACCATTGATCTCCCGAAAATAGACAGGTGTGGGGCCTTGCCCCATATCGTAATTCGCTGCAGAGCTTTTTGAAGTAGCATGCCGTCTTGAGCTGCTGCACAGTCCATCAATGAGATCTGTAGCCCTGGAAACCTTTCTGAGTCATCTTTTTCTACTCTCCTCATTCCCCATTCTACCACTGGCTGGAATTGTTCTGGCAGTAAAAACACAGATTTGTGCCAGTTGATTCCAACCTCTGATAACTCACAATACTCGTCTAAGCACGCCTTCAATTCTCTCATTGACCCCAGTGTATTCTTTGAAACCGCAAATAAATCATCTGCTAATGCATTCACCTTGTATGAGGATGTTGCAACTGACATTCCCCTAATCTGCGGATTATCTCTTATGTTGTTCAGGACGACTTCAAACTGCAGCGCAAACAGCAAAGGAGCTAAGGGGCAACCATGCCTCAAGGATCTGGTCAGAGGAAACTTCTCTGAGAGTTGACCATTAATCATCACTGCTGTTGTTGAGAACAAGTACAACTCATTCCCCCACTTGATAAAATTATCCCCGTGGGCTTCCAGGTATAGCATGGCGTCAATCGAAACTTGCACTGCCCCCACCTAAAAGTTTGCTTCGTTTTCTCTTCTCCGCTGCTCCCTTAGCTGTGCCCGTGTCAACCATGGCTTGAAGATTAATACATATCTCGTCGAGCCTAACATAATTCTCTCTTGTCCTTTGTTAATCAGCCACGTAGCCACAACCGTTGACTTAGGTATATAAGACACCACGTTTGGACTTTCCATTTTCACTCGCCCTCTTCCGAAGCTTTCCGCCTCAAAGCTCCCATCCCGAATCCTCTCATCTTCATACGCCCTTACCAAATCATCTTTGAGTTTCTTTGGCAGGAACCAAGCCCCTTCCCGAAATATGAAGGTAACGGTATGTTCCTTCAACCATGCCACTTTGGTGCGGTCAATCCTGTCATTGACTTTAAAAGTTACTTCTCTCCCACTTATCGTCACTTCCCCTGGATCGATCGATGCAGTCATTACCCCTTCATCGTAACACAATCTGGCTAGTTCCCTGATGCCATCCTCGTCCTCTTCTCTTATTTTCTCTGGAGCTGGCGGAGGGAAGCGACCCTCCTCCATCATGAGGACTTCCATCAGCTCTATTCCCGTACTCTCCCGAAACCCCGACCGGCTTCCTTCGTTTTTCCCAAGCCCTAGTTAGCTCCAACGGGCCCGATTCGTCTCGTTAAGGCTTCACTTCGATGGCTACCTTTGATATCCTGCTACTTCTTGATCGTTCTTGGGATCACGTTCTCTTCCTCAAGCCTTCAGAGGTCCGAAACCGGGTTCCTGCAACAGCGTCCTCCATAGCCTTGAAAGCTACGACCCGCGACAACGTGGGAGGTACCGAACGGCGAACGATGCTCCTACCGTGGGCCTATCTCGCTGGTAGGCCCCATGGCAAGTTGCGCCAACCTTTACCGGCGGCTCGCGTTTGGTCCGAGCGCTACAATTACCGTCGGCGGATGCGCGCTGTTCGGGCCCGTCCATAAGCAATTCTTTACCGACGGTTCTGACATTTTAAACTACTAGTGCATGGCCCCAGTCTTGTAGCAAAAAATATTGTCGCCACAAGCGACAATGGTCGATCTCGGGGCAGGGTCAGACTGAAGGGGAACGAAAAAGTTCACGGGCCCGCACTGTTCCATGCACAAATGTTTTTTAGACCGATGCCGCATCATCGGCTGCACCAGCCTCTATGGAAAGCTCCATCTGTTTTCTGAAAGTAGGGAAAGTGAAAAAAAAAAAAATTGGCTTGCGCTTTTGGCCTCCGTACGGCAACTGGTCATTACCACATTGCCAGAGATGTGGAATTTTCCGCCTTCCCGGATGCACATGTGCCTTACCCTTGGCAACATGTCCTCCACCTTACGCCATCACGTCCCCGCTCTCTCTCTCGCTGTGGGTGGAGCAAGAAGTGGATTTTTTTTTTTAGGGTTTGGTATGCATAGTGTGTGGGAAAATATTTGAAGTCGAGGTTCTGGGAATGGTAACATGAGTTCAGGGAAGGGTGCACATCGGTTTGTTCCTTGGAGAGAGAGAGAGAGAGAGAGAGAGAGAGAGAGAGAGAGAGAGAGAGAGAGAGAGAGAGAGAGAGAGAGAGAGAGAGAGAGAGAGAGAG
>BFEA01000252.1:1184974-1200774 GCA_003427395.1 Chara braunii
TTTTTTTTTCGTCGTTCTTTGTCTTTTTTTTGTTTTGTCCCTTCTTAAGTCCTCTTTCTGGCCGTAGGATAGATGCGTATAAATAGGTGGATGGAAGCGATAGCTTGCATCAGAAGGCAGCGATTCTCGGACGGACTCCACGACTATATCAGAACAAGACGCGAGGGGTTCTATTCATCGAATCACCATACGGTTAACGTTCTGGCAGCAAATAGGGCTTCCAGTTTTCGCAATCGTGAAGGGTTGAGTGAGGCGGTGGGTGGCATGGATTTCTTTGCTGACTGGGACTTGGAGGAAGAGCAACAGGAGGTAGACGAAGTGATAACGTTCCTGGCAGTCAGCACTTTCCCAGTTTTGCTTTCGTAACCCGACGCCTAAGCACTCCGCGGCCGAGCGACATGCATACCGCCGCTACCTGCCCTGCTGAACATGCTCTGTCCCGCCTACCCCCCTCCGCACCAGCGTGAAACGCCGCGTTCATACTCCTCCTCTTCCTTACCCTTCTTTCCAACCTCGCCATAGCCTGCGCGATGCTGGTCGCATGTCTTTCCGAGAGAATCTTTCTCCACTTATCGGTTGGGCGCTTTGCATTGTTAATCGGTTGTACTATCTGCTTCGCCACCATTTTTCTCGCCAACTGCTGCTGCCTCTTCTTTTTGTTAGGCGTCGAAGGGTGGTGTGGTTATTAGCTAGGCGTAGTGCGTTGCGAGGAGCGGCGCCATGGAGCATAGGACTGCGGCGGAGGCTTCGACATGCGCCTTTTTGGCCTTCCTTTCGTTTCTCTCCTTCCTTTCCTTCCTCTACTTCATCTACTCTCTTCCCCAACCCCTCCCGCAGGACCCCTCCCTCCCCCTCCACCCCACCCCATCCCTCATCCCTCGACCCCGCAACCCTCCATCATCCCTATCTCAATGCACCCCCATCCATAACCCGACCACTACCCCCCCGCCTTCCAGAGATCGTGGAAGATGTCCCCCCYTCTGATGACGCCCCAGGTGGCATGTGGCAGAAAAGCGCTTCAGGGAGCTGCCACGCCCTTCCCGCAATTCGGAGAGATGATCCGCGCAGCTGCAGGAATGCGATGGGTCTGGAGAAGAGAGCTGAAGCGGAATATGACCCTCCCCCTTCCCCCTTCCCTTCTTTTCTTCCCTTCCTCCCCCCGCCCTCTCCATCCCCCAGTCTTTCCTTCTAACCCCTTGGAACCACATGGATGTTCGATAACAGGGATACGGGACGGGCAATAGAACTTGTAATTACTTTTTTTGCAAGTATAAACTGATCGTACTGTTTTTGTCCTTCTGAAACAAAACTTTCATGAAATTGCTCGTTTTTTTATTGATGTGTTCTCCTTCCTTTCTATAATCTCCCCTCCCTCTCTCACATTCCGTTACCTCCTCCTCTACCTGTCCTCCTGCTCTCTTCTCTCTCTCCCTCTTCCTTCCTCTCTCCCTCGCTCTCTCTTTCTCTCCCTCCCCCATTTTTATACTGTGGAGAGCATTCCCACTTTTCTCCGTTGTCAATTTGTTTGATCATATGGCAGCCTATTGATTGACTGAGGATAGTATCCCGATAAGAAGGTGTTTGATTGCATCTGAGCTTTGGTGGGTGTGAGTTTGTCATCAATGCTTGCTCTGTGTTTTGGTTCTCAGGATCATCTTCTTTTCATGGTTTGTTCACACGTCTTCCTCCCCCTCTCTCCGAATGAATGATCCGATTGCTGCCCCCGTAAAGTACGAAGCACCCCTACCCCCCTTCACTTCGAATCACCGCCAGCGCAGGTTTGGCTGACTTCACCCGATAAACGGCCCAGTGGTTACCCTCACCACAAATTGAACATACCGAGTGGTTTTACCTCGCCGCGGTTGAATATCGCCTCCCGCGTCTTGCTCTTTGCTCACAGTGTGCCGACGTCTGTTTAGTCGGAGTAGCAAGAGCATGACGTGTCGTGCTCGTGCGAAGCGCATGTGATACACATATGCTACACACACACATACACACACACACACACACACACACACACACACACACACACACACACACACAATCAATCAATCAATCAATCAATCAATCAATCAANCACACACACACACACACACACACACACACACACACACACACACACAATCAATCAATCAATCAATCAATCAATCAATCAATCAATCAATCAATCAAATTGATTGATTGATTGATTGCAATTGGTTCGTTGATTGATTGATTGATTGATTGATTGATTGATTGCTGGATTGATTGTGTGTGCGTGTGTGTGTGTGTGGGCCAGTGTTTTGCCACCAGCCCAACAAACCAAAAATATTTTTTATTTATATTTTTTATTATTTTCATTTTTGTTTTTTTATTTTTTCCCCTTCAGTTAATTCCAAAAAATTTTATTAAAAATCATAGGCGTGTAGAGCTTTTTTTAATCTACACGCCCATTTTTTTTTTTTTTTTTTTTTCTTATTTTTAGGCCCCGAAAAAATTATCGGGGTTTCATGCCCGCACTCGGTCGCGGGCGGTCGGCCGCCGCGGGCGGGATCCCAACCGCGGGGGGTAAAATCGCCCGCGGTCGTGATCGCCGGTAATACGTAGCTTTAGATCAGCAACATAAATTTTAGACCTTCCACTAGACCGAGCATGCGGGATATGGGGTGGCCAAAAGAGGAAGCATAGGAGTTATACGCGTTCGCGACACTCCCGATCGGTCAAATCAACTTACCGTATACTCAAACTAAAAATTAATATAAAGAACAGAGTCTCAACAAGGTGGAGGCAACCACTGAACCTCAATCAGGAAGACATAAGCAGGTTAAATAGTTCAGTGCAGTAAGAATAAAACCAGCAAAAATAACATCTCTTCAGTGGCACATCGAACATCAATGTCTTCCCACGAATGATTGGATAATCACTAGGACTTCTCTAAAAAAAAATGGAATAGCAGAACCCTGGTGTAAACTTTGCAAATTTTATTTCCCTAACAGAAAAATACCGGAGACTATAACATATCTTTCTGACTTGTTCTGGTGCTGTTTGGCTGTGGAGGTGGTGGGATCGCATATGGGATCAACTGGAAACTAAGGCGCAATGATCATAGGCATGAGAATTAATTTTGCTTGAAATTTGATCTCAATAACAAATTGATAATTTCACTCAAATTTTTTTCACTCTGGGTCGAAGAGGTATCCTCTGGGCCATATGGCAAAGAAGATGCACTAATGAGTGGGAAGAGGCGAGAATAGATGACCCAGAGTTTACAACAAATATCAAATAACAAGTGCAAACTGATATTTTGTCTCAATGGGAAATGGTTAAGGAAAAAATTCAATATATGTGACGGATCCGCCCGGAAGGCGGTCTGTCAGGATCAAGACAAAGGGATGATGATGGGGGAGATGGAGATGCTGCTGGAAGGGACAACACAGCTCCAACGCAGACTCAACACGCACATACTCCAAAGTGTGCAATGCCGAATGAACCAGAATACAAACTGCAGCTGGGGTATACCTCAGCGGACTAACTCGAGTGATACCGATAGTGGTACCGGACAGGACAGGACTGGACTAGACTGAAACAACACACGGCCTGTGGGGTCAGGCCATGGCTTGGTCCCACAGGCCGAACAGGCAAATAGCCGAATAGGCCCTGGATGTAGGTCAGGGTAGATAGAGGTCCGTTGCACGATCCTCAGACCTGTAGTGGATCGCAAGAGCCATAGACACACGAACCACAAAAACAGCAGAACTCTTCAACAAGGAAAGCTAAGAAATCTAGGATGCGGAGCAAGCTCCATGCGGAGTCCATGCGATGCAGCCTACGCTACATAATGTCATAAAGAAAAAGAAATGTTTGATATTCACATCCTAACTAATAGCAGAAAAATAAAATGTAACATGGTACAATCCTAAAGTCCTGAAGGCAATTCCCTGAGAGCTGAAAGAAAAAGATAGCAATATGTCATAAGGTAATGTCATGTCGCTGTACCACTCAGAGTGAGATGGTCTCAGAGGGGGTGAATGCAGCCTAAGAATCGATACTCCTAAGGGCAGTCACACAAAAAGGTGGGATAGGTCATAAGTCTCAAGGTAAGGGAGTGGTAGCAAAACAAAACCAATGACCCTAACTGATAGACCATTAAGGCGGACAATGCTCGGCAAAAGGGGTGATACCATGCAGGGTCGACGATGAAAAGGGGAGCCCGGAATATGATGGAGATCACAAGCGGTTAACGGATAGCTGAAAATTCAGAAATGAAAATTCTGAAGTGAGAGTTTTGGGCAGTTTGAAAATCCTGAATAGTCCTAAAGTGGTGAAAGGTCCGAAGACCCTGAAAACCACCTGTTTAGGCAGGTTGCATCCTGAAGTGGTGAAGTGAGAGTTTTGGGCAATTTGAAAATCTTGAATGGTCCTGAAGTGGTGAAAGGTCCAAAGACCATGAAAACCACATGTTTAGGCAGGTAGTATCCTTAAGTGGCGAAGGGTGTCCTGAAGTGGTGAAAGGTCCGAAGACTTTGAAAACCACCTGTTTAAGCAGGCTGCATCCTAAAGTGGTGAAGGGTGTCCTGAAGTGGTGATGAAAAATACGACTATTGTTAACCTTCTCTCGTGGAGATATGCCTAACTGAAGGCATGCAAGAGCCGACACAAGGGTGATGAGGGCAGTGGGCGAGGGAAACATGCGCACAACTTACCAACTGGGGGGGGAACTAGATCTGGGAGCAGGAAGCCAAAATAACGCTATGGTCTCAATGCCTATGCGATACCAAAGAAGAGTCAAACTCAAAGAGACTCGGCTAAGTGAGAACCATTATGCGACACATGCAAGGGAATGTACAGGGTAGGGTGGTGGCGTGAAGTAGTTACTTCCAAAATAGCTGAAGTCGATAAGGTAGCTAAAGTCGTCGAAGTGGTCGATGACGTTGATGAAGTAGGAGTCGAGTCGATGTCAAAGCAGAGCTATAAAACGCTGACATCCTGAAGAAGTTGATGATAGAGTGCCTAAAGGTGTGAGTCAATAGGGAGAAGTAGGTGATCAGAGTGTCAGTCGTCGAGACGTCGAGGGCGTCGACGAGTGCGTTTTGGACGTGCGAAGGCGTCTGTCTGCTGTTGAAGAACGGCCTAAGAGGAAGCGGGTTTGTCCTCAGAAATCTCCTCAGTCAGAGGAGGAGGAAAGGGGTCAGTCGGTTTAGTAGGAGCAGATATCTCAGCACGACGAGCACGATCATATGCATGCACCAACATCTGGGCGTGCTGCAAGTGTTCGAGGGGCTCCCAAGTAGACTCCTTATTAGGATAGCCCTTCCAATGCACAAGGTACTCGATGCGTGGAGGGGTATCGTCGGTAACTCGGCGAGATACGATGTCAGGAACAACGAACTCCTCGTGACCGTCCACCATGATAGGTGGAGGGCGCTCATAAGGACGCACGGCGAAGCGCTCAGACGGTTCGCGATAAGGACGCAACAAGGAGACGTGATAAACATCGTGTATGCGAGCCTGTCGAAGGTAATCAGGTAGCTTCACACGGAAGCTGACCGGACTAGCGGCAGTATTAGAACCGACGGCCTGAAGAATGCAGCATGGACCGAAGAAGCGACGCCAGAACTTGCGAAGCTTATCCGCCTCAAGTTGTAAGTGGCGCGCGTCGACGAGCACATCGTCACCGACTTTGAATGGATGAACCATTTGTGACCAGTTTGCTCGTGCGGTTATGCGAGTCTGGGAGTCAGTTAGACTCTTGTGTGCGCGCTTCATAATCGCCGCCATGTGGGCGATCCAATCGTCAAGCGCAGGACAATGAGTGTCTGGGCGCAACTGCGACGATCATAAGAAATTCACGGGTACGCGAGGGTGTTAGCCAAGGTCGCAATAGAATGGCGACATCCCCGTGGCAGGCGAAACAACGTGGTTGTACGCAATCTCCGTGTGGGCTAAGTGTAAGTCCCACTGTTGGTCATCCCTAATAAACTTTCGGATGATACTACCGAGAGTTTTATTGGTGACCTCAGTCTGACCATCCGTCTGAGGGTGGTAAGACGATGAGAAGCGGAACTCGAATCCGTACACCTCGTGTACGGGTCGCCAGAATGTGCTGGTAAAGCGCGGGTAACGGTAGGAAATGATGCTCTGAGGTAAACCGTGATCTCTCATGACTCGGTCGAAGACGATGTCAGAGATCTCACGAGCGTGAATGCGATAGCGGCATGGGACAAAGCGTGCATGCTTCGTGAAGTGATCAACGACGACCAAGACCGCGTCATGACCGCGCTAAGTGGGTGGAAGAAGAGGACCAATGAAATCCATCTAGATGGACTGCCAACGACCCTCATGTATGGGTAGGGGTTGAAGTAAATCATACCGAAGGTGGTTCGCACTGTTCACCTCCTGGCAAGTAAGACACTCCTGAATGTAGGCTTTGACGAAGTCCTTGGACTTCGGCCTAACGTATAGGCGGCAAACACGAGCCAACGTCTCGTGGAAACCCATATGACAGGCAGCTGACTGATCATGGAACTCTGCTACAGCCTGGACACGGAGTTGTCCGGTGGAGGGAACACAGATATGTGGTTCTAGCTGGCCTGATCTGTCATGCTAGTACAAAAGACCATTCTCATCGAGTGAGTATGAGGGAACGGTTTTGCCACTCCGCAGTGTCGCATGGATGACGCGATAATCTGGGCAGTGGCGGTACAGAGTGCGATATGCGTCGATCACGGACTGATCGACAGTGGTGATAGAAATGGCAACAAGATGGATGAGTTGTTGATTGTGATCAGGGCGGCGGGACAAAGCATCGGCGACACTGTTCGTTTTACTCTTGATGGGCTGAGTGGTGAAACTGAACTCGAAAAAGTTACACCACCAACGTGCCTGTCGAGGGGAAAGTTTGGACTTTGTGAGGAAAGTCTGCACAACTGAGTTGTCCGTGCGCACTGTGAAGGGCACCCCCTGCAGATAATGATGCCAATGTCGGGTAGCATAAACTACTGCGAGAACCTCACGTTCATCGGCAGTGTAGTTTATCACGGCAGACAATAGCTGACGGGAGTAGAAAGCGATCGGGCAATCCCCAGTACGAGCCTCGACAGTCCCACCTTCCACGATGGTCGGGGAGTAAGTGACGGGAGGAATGTCAGTGGAGGGAAGTGGTGGGAGGATAGGCGTCAGTTGAGAAGCAGTGCCAATAGGAGGAGGGGAGGGGGGGCAGGAGGAACATGGGGATAAGGTGAATCCGGAGGAGAGGGAAACATCTGAGAGAGAACAACTCCTACTGCAAAATCTGGCGTATCGGTGGTGGCGATGAAGGGACGATCGAAATCGGGGAGGCGAAGAACCGGCGCACAAGTCACCGCCTTGTTGAGGGCGCGAAAGGCGTCCTCGCATAGGGGTGTTATCAACTGAGCCCTACTCGGTCGATTTATCATGGGCAATGACCAATCCCTCTGCTACAGACTCCTCCCTTCACCATCTAACCTGCGACCCTACCGCCCCAAAGCAAGGATCTTTTTTTTTTTAACCACCTGTACCTTTCACACATATCGGTCGTGGGTCTTGTGCACCAAGCCTCCCACATGCATCTGGCCGCCGTCGTCAGCTGGGTAGGGCCTCCGTGCTAACCGCCGCTCTACTTTTTCCTTAGCAGGGAAAGACACCGATGGCTTAAGAAAGACACCTGCTGAATCTGTGCTGATACAACTACTACTGGTGATAGGAGTATCCACTCCTAGCCGCACTGCTAGCGACTCCAATCTATTGGTGGGGAGATCACCTGCTGGAAACCGGGTCCAGCGCTCCTGAAACATGAAATATTGAAGATACAAGCATCAGGTTTGAGGGTTGAAGACAGACTTATCAGTCCACTCTGGACTGCCATATATAACCTTTGAAGCTAGTCGTGCTTCACCCTGCTGAAATTAAACCACCAGTACTTGGCCCAGCAGAGATGAGCAACGGGTACCCAGACCCACACCCAACCGCACCCACCCCACCCACGAGGCATTGGGTCAGGTGTGGGTCTTGATAAGCTGGCATGGGTAGGATGAGGGTGGGTCAAGGCGAGCAAGCCTGGGTGGGTGATGGGCGGGTCAATGTTAGGCCAGGGTCACCCGAATGGGTGGGTGACAAGCGGGTGAACGCTAGGTCTGGGTCACCAGACCCACAGACCCAGGACAACCCATAAGAACCCTCCCCCCAACCCCCCACCCCCCACCCCCGCTTATACATATTTCCCAGCTGCGGTCTATCTGTTGACTTAAAACGTCGGTCCATCTGTGGACTTAAAACGTCGGTCCATCTATGGACTTCAAAGGTTGGAGACCCAGGAAACGGAAAGTCTCCACCCTGGGGCCCCTGGGAAAAAAAGTTATCGTCCTTGAAAAAAAAAGTCGCGCTAGTGGCAACTAAAAATTTGGGGTCCTCCTTGAAAAAATGTGTCACGCTCTACAGGTGGCAGCTGGACCACGGCCCAGACAACAGGATGTTCGCTCCCATTAAAACAGCGGCGATCGGACCTAACCACAACAAATGGCAAGCCTTAGTTTCACTACCCAATTTCATTTTATTTTATTTTTTTATTTTATTTTATTTATTTATTTATTTTTTTTAAGTCCATGGTGTTGTAGAGGCCGGTCACTGACTGCACAGTGATCACCTAGAGTGGTAGGCCGTGGGTGTCCTGGAATATGAGACCACCTTCCCATCCCATCCTCACATCAATACTCCTAGCACACCTCCTATCCCACTATCCTACCTCAGTGTGACGAGCACTCAGGACCATCACCCTACCAATGGGCAGGTAACTTGGACCGAACCGCAGTGATAGGCACCAGGGCTAGTTACCCAGCCCTGGCCGAAGCAGAGTCGAACGAGCCTTGTCGAACGAGGACTTCGGACGCCAGGCCCAAACAATGTACTACAGGTCTCAAGAGACTCTAGGCCCTAGGTTCAGACAGGGCAGCACTCATTGAAGCAGTCTTACCGTCCTTTCCTAGCTTACCCAAGGCCAGGCGAAACTCGGACTAGCCTAAGCGACTTATACCCTACCCTTAGCCTAGGGTCTAAGCCTAAGCCACTATGGACTTTTTCAAAGTCAATAAAGATTACCGTCGTATTGTGCTTAGACTGACGTGACAATTTGATCACCTCGTTTATTCGGAGGACATTATCCTGTATTTTTCTACCTTTTATAAAACCAGTTTGCGCTGGGTGGATAATATCCTCCATTATCGGGATCATGCGGCTTGCCAAGACCTTCGCCACCATTTTGTATACCACTGTCAGTAGGGTAATAGGGCAGTAGTTTCGAATATTCGTCTTATTACCTTTCTTGTACAAGAGAGATAGCACCCCTTGCCCCACCACTTCCCCCATTTGCCTTGACTCCCACACGGCTCGGTAGTAATTCATCCGGTCCGGCGACAGAGGGTTCCAAATAGATTCCCTAAATTATTTTGGGAGCCCGTCAATGCCCGGGGTCTTTTCTTCGTCCATTTGCATGAGGGATGTCCATATTTCAGATTTTTCCAAGGGTATCTCAAACTTTTCCTTTTGTTCCTTCGACAGATAGGGAAGGTGGCCTATCCTGTCAGGACAACCATTGGTTGCCGCTGCCAGCGATCACCATGGGTCTGGTCCTTGGCCTCTACAACACCTTGGGCCTTAAAAAAAAAAAAAAAAAACCAGTTTGATAGGCAGTGCACTGAGGGTCTCTTGGCATTCATCTGTAAATCTCTCTATTTTTAGGACAGTTAAAAATATATTTTCTTTGATTAGTTAGGTCTGAACTGTTTTCTACTTGCACCTGTGTCCAGGGTTTTTTTCATGGCAACGTCGGACCCGGACCCGGACATTTCCGCACATGGAACCGGACCCATGTCCGGTAGTTTCCGGATGTCTGGAATTCCGGACATTTCCGGACCGTCGGACATGGGGGATCCGGACGGTCCGGATGTCTGGACAGGTCCGGAATTATCCGGACCATTAAAAAAAAAAAAAAAAAAATTTCTGAAAAAAAGTATGCTATGCAGAATAACAATGCAAACCACTTTGGCTCAGAGTCATGTGAGAATTCATAACCAAACTTGAGTTACAAGTCAAAAACTATAAAAAAAACTTTTAAAAACACTTCAAAAACTAATAAAATGTAATGAATTATTAATAATTCAAAAATTGGGGTTGTCTAATAGATTATTATAGAGAGAGAGGATGTCCAGACCCCCCAAAAAAACATAAATGGGCCTGAAAACCCCCCAAAACAATTTTGGGGGCTCGGTTCCTCAATGGGGGAGAGTCCTGGACCGTTTTGTTTTTTTTTTCCCCCCTCGAATTTGGCCAGATCCGGATCTTCCAGACCGGATGTCTGGAGTCCGGACTGAATCCAGACCGTCTGGACAGCGGTCTGGACGTCTGGATCGTAACCATGTTTTTTTTTTTTTTTTTTTTTTTTTTTTTTTTTTTTTTTTTTTTTTTTTTTTTTTTTTTTTTNTACGCCCCGACCTACGGTGGGATGACTTTACATGGATGGCACATGAAGAGGGAGGGGACACTACGTGTCCATGAAATCACAGACTTCGTCACAAACCAATACGAGCCAGGGGCTATGGCCACCATCATCGTATCTACGGAGAACCTGAAGATGGCCTATAAAGACATATACGTAAGATTTGAGGACAACAAAGAAGCAGGACTGCAATGGCTCACACACAACCTGCTCCTGGACACCCAGCAACTGAAAATAAAGCCTAGCAGTATCTGGTCAACAGACGACCTGCTCACCTGTATATGCACAATACTTAGGAAGAACATTCTCAACAAGGGAGTGGATTGGGACATACTGGATTGGTCACCATTCCGAGCAAAATAGTGAGGAGGAACACACAAAGCGGAAATGGATTGGGTAGAAGTGGTATATGGTAAGAACCAAAAGTGGAAGCGCACCCTTCAGCAGGCAGACCTAGATATTCGATCAATCAACGTGAATGGCCTAGCCTTATGCAACCCCGAAAAAACCAATGCGTTGTGGGACTTGATGCAGGGGGTGGGGGGAAGAACGTGACCGGATGTAATTTGCATCCAGGAAACTCACTTAATGGACTCGCCGGAGCATCACAAAGCACATAAGCAAGCCTGGCCCTTCCTAAAATATCAGGCTTTTGCCCCCACCCCAGGAAGTGCAGGGGTGGCCATATGGATCCCGCCTGAATCCCGCCTCGAGGTTCTCGATTGGGAACGAGACAAGGTGGAAGGGAGGTGGGTTAGAGTGTTGGGCATGCTGGAATTAGAAATTGTRTGCATTGTTTGCATTTATGCACCTAACTCCCCCCAGGAAAGAAGAGTTTTTTTCGATAAGATCGAGATGATCCCTGTCCCCGATATCCCAGTAATAATAGCAGGGGATTTCAACGCCGCACCGGATAGGTGGCTGAACCGTTGGAAAATCTTGCCTACTACCACACGCAACGCGGAGGAGATCAAAGGGATGCTAAGGGAATTGTGCACTTCCCTCTCACTTTTTGACACCTTCAGGCGAGGTCACCCGATCGAAAAGGCTTTTACGTGCCTGCGCAATAACAACCCCAATAGACTATCAAAATTTAGAATCGATCTTATTCTGGCGTCAGAGGACTTGAGTGGGGGACTAACCTTGACAGCAATACTGCCTACCAGCTGACACCCAGGCCTGGATCACAGGATGTGCGTGGCAGTCTGGTCTTTCAGAAAATGGCCAGATCAGGGGGCCAGCTATTATAAACTCAACACTTCTCTGCTCCATCTCAAATCCTTTCAAAAGTACCTGCAACAGGCCTGGGCCTTCTGGAAGGACCAGAGTCCCCAGCAAGAATCTCCAATTGCTTGGTTCAGCAATGGTTTGTTTTTCCTGGCAAAAAAATGCAATGAATACTCCAAACATATAGCCGGACGATGATACCAACAGGAAATCCTGATAATGCAAAATCTCACAACTGCCGAACAAAAACAATTTTCACAAGGGCAGGAAATAGGGCGAGATTTAAACTCCGACGAATTACAAACTCAAATAGTAGATCTAAAAACCCAGCTTTTAAAACATGCACAATATCGTTGGCAAGGAGCCCTAACCAGAGCAAGACTATCTAGCCTCTCAACCGAGGGAGTAATGGATGCCCATTTTTTCAAACTGGCAAGGCCTCGTTGCAAAAGAACAACAATCGAAGCTCTCTACGAACCACAAACCATAGATTCGGACCCGACCATCTCCATAGCGAGGTGTGCAAAAATAACATATGATTTTTACAAGGATCTCTTCACTTCTCACATAGACAGATCTAACCTGTTGGACCACGAACGTCAACTAAAAGACTTTCCGGAACCAATGGAAAAGTCCTTGACACTTGAATAGCGTGATTCCCTGGAAGCCCCGATCTCCAAATAGGAAATCTGGACCGCCCTCCTGCAAATGAAGGAGGAAAAAGCACCAGGGATTGATGGCCTCCCCAAGGAATTTTGGGAAACCACATGGGAATTTCTGAGCCAGGATATCATGGACTTCTATAAAGAGGTATGGACTATAAGTGAGATGGGTGAAAGGGTGGGGCATGGGGTATTAACCCTCCTATATAAAAAAAGGGACAAAATGGATATCAGAAACTACCGCCCTATCACCCTTCTCACAATTATCTACAAAATGTCGTCAAAAACCTTAGCCAACAGAATGATCCTGGTGATGGAAGACATCATTCACCCCTCACAAACCGGCTTCATGGAGAATAGGAACATTCAAGAGAACATCCTATTAATCCAGAAAGTTCTCCAGCTTACGAAACACTCCCGTCAGAACGCGACACTGGTCTTTATCGATTTTGAAAAAGCTTACGACCACGTGGACTGACTGTTTTTAGACAAATGCCTGGAGAAAATGAACTTTGAACCTTATTTCAGACGCTGGATTCAGATCTTGCACCAGAATGCAACCACCTGCATCCAGGTTAATGGATGCATAACACCACCCCTGCGTTTGGAACGCTCGGTCCGTCAAGGGGACCCGATCGCCCCCTTCCTCTTTTTGGTTATCATTGGAAGCGCTCGCCGCTAACCTCCGGGCGAACAAAAACATTACCAAAATTCGAATCACACGCATCCCAGAAGAGGTCATCCCAGTATGCCCCCTCTTCGCGGATGACCTTACCGTTATGGCAGAAGCTACACACAGCAACATGGAGGAAATCCAGCGAATGACGGAAAAGTTTGCCAGAATTTTCGATATAACGGTCAATTGGGGAAGCAAAACTCAAGGGTGGTGGATCCATTACCAAGGGGGACGCCTTCCCGAGTCACCAAGAATTAGATGGATGCCCTTGGAATCCCCGATAAGAATCCTTGGAGTTGTCATGACCGTCGAGGGACGCCCGCCAACTAATGATGAATGGATAGGCAACCCGGCTACGCAAAAACTGGAAAACTGGAGAAACAAGCACACATCCCTCTTCGGTCGCGCACTAGTTATTAACAATGTAATCTTTGCATCCTTATGGTACAAATCACTATTGTGGCCTCTGAGCAAAACAGCCCTAAAAAATCTGAAGAGAAAGGCGACCGCTTTTTATGGAGGGGGGATGGTGAGCTCGATGGCGTCATTAACCGCGTGGCGTGGGATTCCATCATACAACCTAAGGCAGGGGGAGGCTTATGAATAATCGACCCGGCCACGCAAGTGCAGACACTACGTCTTAAATGGATTAAAAAACTCATCTTCACCCCCCAGAGTCCATGGCGCGTACTGGCGGTGGAACATCTGGCCCGACTAGCCCCGAAACCCCCCCATTCCACGCACCCCTTGATATGGTTGGAGGACCGTTTCTGGACAATTCCACGAAAGTTCCCACGAGCAAAGGAAGGACCAGACGGAGATAACCGAGTTTTGGACAGCTTCTGGCCCTCCCTATTAAAAACCTGACGTAGACTTCCGCTTCCAGACAGACTGCACCCTGTACGCTGGGAAGAAGTCTACCGACAACCCTTGTTCGGAAACCGACGAGTGACCAACTCCAGTGGTTGCATCATGTTAAGCTCAACCTTGCCCTGGAAGAGCTGGGTGAAAAGAGGGGTGCTCAGGGTCGAGGACCTTTGGGATGACGACAGAAAGAACTGGAAAACAGGGGACCAAATGCAGGAAACCCTACGATATTGCCATCATGTGAAAGAGCATTTGGGTGACCTGGTTGAAGCTATCCCGCTGGCATGGTATCAAACCCTTAAGCAAGGCCCCGCCTTAAAAGAAGGCGACTCGGTAGCCAGCCTCCCCAGGAGATAGGGCAAATACACATGGTCTCACCCCAGGCGATCTTAATCGAATACTACACAATCACCAGGACTAGCACCCTCCAAGGAAGCAAAGACCCCCTTGTATGGAAAGAAAAAGCATCTGTGTATAGAGTGAGAATCCTAGAAGAGAAAGGGCAGAGGGTGACGTTCCAGCCTTTCAAACCTATCCAGGACCTGCCTCTAGACCCAGACGAATGGTCTTGGGAACGCCCCCGACAAGGGGTAAATCCCAAAGCAGGCCGCACCAACCTACACCAATTGTCAGTCAAGTCAGCCTATAAAATGCTCAGACCAAAGAAACGGTTGAGAGACGTTATCAACGATAGATGGGCCAGACACTTGAACGTGGATCGCTCCCTCCTAACCCCAATCAAATGGTTCCGGGAAGAGAAGGCAAGACCCATGAAAATCACTTCCCTGCAGTGGCAAATCGCCCACCGATGTCTGCCAACCAATGATTGGTTGATCGACCACACTAATTTAGAGCAAAAGGGCCTACTGCTCCCATGGTGCCAACGGTGTCATGGCCTTTTCCCTTTCCATAAAAAGGCGGAAACCATCGAACACATCTTCCTACAATGCCCGATCGCCCAATTCATATGGAGGTGGTGGGACCAGGTATGGAGAAAGATGGTTCCTACATTCCCCTGACCCTGGTCGTGGCAAGCCATTCTGGCCGGTCATTGGCCACAAGCAGAAGCTGCCACAACCTTCGTAGAAAACATGTACACACTTGGAAGGAGGGCGGTACTGTGGGCACTTTGGAGGGAGAGATGTACGTTGGCTATGGACAAAGTGAGGGTAGAGGTGCCAGAAATTACCGAGTGTATTCAACAGCAGGTGCATTTCGAACTCACACAAAGATGGCGGGCCACTAAAACACAACTAGACTCCTTTAAACAAGAAGGAGACGTCAGGAGAAGGATTACATCATTTTGTACAGACTGGGTGGGAGGGGAGAGAGAAGGATGGATTGCAAAAGTAGAATGGAGTGGAGATGGGGAGGAGGGACCGAGGGATCTGGAAGAAATGAGAGATTACCGCTTAAGTTTTAAAGACTAGACGAACATAGAACCCTCGTTCCCACTCCGCCCCCCTGCTGATTTTCCTGACCCCTTCCCGCCCCATGCCCTCTCCCTGGCTGAGATCCTGTCCTGATTGTTTCAACCCAGTAACTCATTCTACTTCTACTTACTTCTACTTACTTTCACTACTTCCACTTACTTTTCCTTTCATATAAGGAACTCTCCTCTGGAGCCCCCCAGGGAGTGTTTCTTCCAACAAAACAGTGTTGTTACTTCCTGAAGTGGTATCAGAGCTTATTGGGACATCTGGTGCGCCCTCTAGGGGTGAAGAGATACGGGAAATAAAGTCTGGGCATTCAATGCTGGCAGGTCTAAAATGCAGGAAGTCAATAGGCAGCAGTAGTCACCGGGTGCCGAGATCAGGGTGAAGAGGCCCCCTCCCTGCTCAGTCAATCCCCTGGTCTCCAGGGCAATCAATGCTGGCAG
>BFEA01000252.1:1231550-1252817 GCA_003427395.1 Chara braunii
GGGGGGGGGGGGGGGGGGGTAAACAACTGGCATGGCACGTCTTCAACACCAGCGTGGCGCCTTACCAGCCCATGCACACACTGTGGCCAGTGTGTTATAGAGGTGGCTACGCACGTGCATGGCCAGCAGCTGCCCAAGTTCAAACCCTGACAGCTGTAGCATCCCGGATCTTGATAATAAATAATTCGAGAGCGGGGCGGGGCGGGGCAAGGCGGTAGGGAAGCGTAGGCACGTGACGCGTGCATGTGCGGCGGCCTTGGCCTTGCGCTTGCGCGCACGCATCATGACACTGCTTGTCTTTTCTCGCCATGTGGCACTCCTTTGCTGTTGCACGTCGCGTCACCTTTTTCCCGCCGTTTTCCACTGGGGACGGCTGAAAAACAGCCAAAAATCCCACTGCCGGGTTTTGTTGTTTTCCCTACTATGCGATGTGGTGGTTGGGGAGCGGGGAACGTTCCCGCTCTGATACCAGTGTGGCGGACCCACCAAGTGTGGTGCTCTGCTTGGGATAGAGATGGTGATGGAGGATGAGAGTGGGGCAAGATGGCACAACGCATCTCCCACACGAGACTCCAACGCACTTACTCCAAACTGTGCGAATGCAAAATGATCCGAAGTACAGACTCTGGCTGGGGTATACCCCAACGGACTGACTAGACTGGACTGGACTAGCTGGTACCGACAGAGGTACCGGCCTGGACTGGACTACCCCTTATACAACACAGGCCTGTGAGAACAGGCCAAGGGTCTGGTCTCACAGGCCAACCAGAGGTCCGTTACACAGTCGGATCGGTGTAATCGGTCTACATAACATAAGCAAAGCTGATTGTGTA
Source organism: Chara braunii (assembly GCA_003427395.1). NCBI lineage: Eukaryota > Viridiplantae > Streptophyta > Charophyceae > Charales > Characeae > Chara > Chara braunii. The sequence goes on from BFEA01000252.1 coordinate 1,232,384, forward strand.
TGTGTACCCAGTCTGCTATTCGATCAAAGGAATAATCAGACAAGACACTAGGTTCTCATTATCTTTTGTCCACAGTACAGGCCGACCAGAGACGCGAGTCCATGCAACCCCATCCAATCACGGAGACAACGATGAAGTGTGCCTCTAGCTGCCCTGGCCTAGAGCCAAGACTATCTGACTATTTTGTCTGTTCAGCTTGTGGGAACAGGCCGTGGCTTGACCCCACAGACCATGTGCTCATTCAGCCCAGTCCAGTCCTACCCGATCCCACTGTCGATACCAGGCCAGTCCAGTCCAGTCCAATCAATCCGCTGGGGGTATACCCCAACTGCAGTCTATTTTCAGGCTCATTCTTCATTTGAACTGTTTCGAGTATGTGCGTGTTGAGTTTGCGTTGGAGCCGCGCTGCCGTTTCCAACTCAATCTCCATCTCCCCCATCTCCATCTCCCTCATCCTCATCCCCACGTCTTGATTGTGACGGACCGCCATCCCGGCGGGTCCGTGGTATCAAAGCAGGAACGGTTCCTGCTCCCACCCATCCCATCCCGCAAGTGTGAGAAAATGATGTAATCCCAATAGTGGGATTCTGACCCTTTTTCAGAGCCAGAAGATGGGAAACAACGGGAAAAGTGAGCAGTGCTGAGTGACATACACATGGCGAAAAAATGAGAGCATCATCACGACGTGTGCGGTCAGAAGATGGGAAACAGTGGAAAAAGTGAGCAGTGTTGAGTGACGCACACGTTGCGAAAAAGGAGAGCGCTGTCACGACGTGTGCACGCAAGCGATAAGGCCAAGTCCGCCACACGCGCCCATGCCACGTGCCGACACTGCCCCGCCCCGGCCCGCCCCGCTCCCGAATTATAATATATAAGTATCCTAGAGTACAACTGCCAACCATGCACGACATTGCACGTGCATAGCTAGTGCCTTAACACATTGGCCAAACTCTATATATGTCCCCGTAGCGTGACACGTTGGTGGTGAAGAGTTTCACACCAACTATTTACAACCCCCCCTTCCCCTCCATCGGTGAGCGACGAGCTGTGGCTAGCACGACAGCAAGGGGTAGGCTTCTATTTGCCCCCCCCCCGGCGTCGTGGCTGCTGCTGCCTGCGGACGTGGCCATCTGCAACATCATGTGGCAGGTTGTTGAAGATCTTGAAGACCCCCCTAGCTAGGGGGCTACAGTACAGTGGGATCTGGGTTGCTGATCAAGATCTCAACACACCCAGATGATGATGATTTTTTTTTTTTTTTTTACTAATGCAGCGGAAGTTTGGCAGCAGTGAAGACCCCCTGTCTAGGGGGTTGTGCGACTGTGCAATCAGGGTGGCTGATCAAGATCTCAGCCAACCCCAAATTATCATCATTATTTTTTTTATTGGTGTGGCAGTTGGCCAGCAGCACCTTGAAGGTCAAGATCCTATGCATCTCCGTAGTATTCCCTGCTCTTGGTCACCCAAGAGGTTGGTATAACCTACCTACTCACTAGCCTACTCTCCCCCAACCTCTTCTCTTTCCCCTCCCCCTATTATCAAATGATCGTTTCTACCTCTACCACTACTCCCTCATCCTACCTCACTCTTCTCGCTTTTTCCCCTACTTTTCTCCTCTCCTTCCCACTGTTCTCTCATACCCCTCCCTCTTCATTCGTCTTCCACCATTTTTTATCTCCCCTCTCATCCTTACTCTCTTCCACTGTGACTAATTTTTCATTATCTTCTCTACCTTTCCCATCCCTTTCTCTCACATTCTCTCACCCTCCTCGCCCCCTTCCCTCCACCAACTACAACCCCATCATATTCCCACCTCCCACTTCAATCTTTTTCTCTTTTCACCTCTTTCTCTCTTTCTTCATCACTTTTTCATTCCCCTCCCCCCAACTTCAATTTTTTTCTGTTTTTTTCTTCGTTTGTCTTTCTTTTTTATTAACATTTGTTATTTTTCTCCAAAAATTCGAATTACCTTATTCCCTACTTATTTTCTCATGTTCAGGGTTACCTGACCGAACGTTCGGGGGGCCCCGGGCCGGCCCCCGAACGTTCCGGCGTTCGGGGTGCCGTTCGGGGGCCGAACACCTCAGGTTTGACCCCCTCCAAAAAAAGTTTAGGGGCCTAAAAATCCGTTATTTTTTCTGCATTTTTTTTTCTGAGTTCTCTATTATGTCACCTACACGCCTATAAATTTTGAAGTCATTCTACTAAGCCAAAAAAACATTAAAAATCTTCAAAGATGGGGGTGTCAAAACGTGCTCGCCCACTCACTATTTGGTTTTTCTTTCACTTTTAACTTGTTTTTTTCACTTTATTTCGGGGCCTAAAAAAAAATATTATTTTTTGAATTTTTTTTAATGAGTGATTGATTATATAAACTACATATCTGTAAATTTTCATGACATTTGTAAATGCCAAAAAATAATTAAAAATCGGCAAAGATGGCGGTGTCGAAAAGGTGCTGGCACACTCACTCATTTTAATTCTCTTTTTATTTTTTCTTATTTTTATCATAGTGTTTATTTTTTGTATTTGATTTGTAATTCAAATTTGGTAAAGAATTTGGATGTAGTGCCCAGGCAAATGTTGTTTAATTTATTTTTCTCCATAACATATGTTTTTTTCAGAATTTTTTTTTTTTTTTTTTTTTTTTTTTTTTTTTTTTTTTTTTTTTTTTTTTTTTTTTTTTTTTTTTTTGCGTTCGGCCCGAACGGCCGAATGCCTTCCGAAGGGGTCCCGTACGTTCGGGCGTTCGTCCCGTCCCGAACGCCGGCAACCCCTGCTCATGTTCTTATTATTATTTATTTTTTTTATTATTATTATGGAAATTCAAATTTTGTTTCGGCACCTCTATATCTTATTAGGACTTAGTTATTTTTGCTATCGGTGCACATTTTGACCCCTTGGGGGTAACGTAGTGTTGCCCTAATTTTCCCTTTTTTCCCAACTTTATTCTCCCAACACATTTTGACCCTTTGAGGGTAGTGAAGTGCTGACAAAAGTTTTCATTTTTACTTAGTCATTCTTCTTGACGGCCGTACAGAAGCTAGTACAACAGACAATACATTATTTTTATATTCCCAGGGTGTGAGGGGTGCAGCGCTACCGGGAGCGTTGCGCCCTACCTAGGCCAAAGCAACAAAGACAGGATGCGCGTTGGGGTGAAAGCAGCGTGAGCGAGACAGCTTAGCGGAGGACGGCGATGGCGCGTTGCGGGACTTCCATTGTGGCGCGGTAGGAGGGGTCACCGTGTATGTGGTGAATGCCATGTGGGGGAAGGTGCGAGGCAGATAGGTGTGACGGTGTATGGTTGGGAGGGATGATGTATGGTGGGGAGGGACAATGTATGGTGGGGAGGACGGTGGGTTGTTGGTGTTACAATGGAAAGAAGAGAGAGCCTGTATATCGAAGAGAGGAAGGGCTATGAGGGTCCCGGGTTTTCTCTTCTCCTACCTCTGCCTCTATTTTTTTGTCTCTTGCTTCGTCTGACCCAGTTGTCTGAAGATCGTTGTACATGGTTTGAATTCTCTGTGTGGCCGCGTTGACAGGCTTGACGCTGTCACTCACAACACAATCGCCTTCAAGAAGTTTTAGGGAGGCGGAGGTGCCCTATTAATCTGTTTTGGCCAGTGCACTTCGCCAAGGGGTTGCACCAACACTAATTATGGGGAGGAGAAAGTGTTTCTCTCGAAGGAAGACGCATGGGATGAGTTTGGTCAGGATAGCGGTCTGACAGTTGGATCAGGGGATGGCGGGAGTGGAGCGTCTCGTTGTGATCTGCAGGGTTTGGTGACTTCACACAGTTCAAGGCAACTTCAGAAGGCGATGTGAGCTAAGCGTGCAACAACTTGTCAAAGTCGTCATAAGTATTGCTCTAAATTCCCATAATATCTCGGGGCTTCGAGTTCAATAGTGTTCAATGGTGTTTTCTAATTTGGTTGTTCCACGATAGTCGGTTTGACCTTGTATTACCTGTTTGTCTTTTCTATGCCGTAATCCTTGACGTTCATCAAAATGATGACAATCTAATTTACATGTTTTTTTTTAAATAATTTCTTAAACTAATACGTGACAAACGTCTTTGCTAAATGATTCTCAAACCGTGATTTGAGAATCTGATTCGAAAGTCCTTTATGGATATTTAAACCTAAAATTCATATAATTTTTATTGTTTCATATGTCTAATATCTAGTTTCGTAACTGTTTCCGTATTTTGAAAACTGAACAGCTTCGTATTCGGAAGTTGGTGGAAATTTTTTTATTCGAGTCATTTTAATTTTTGAATCTTGTTTCAATCTTCAGTACGAAGTCTAAGGTAGTTTCGCGGATGATTTTTTTGAGAAATATACTTCGAATTCCTCTTGAGTTCTCGTTCAATTGCCTCATGGTTTTACTCGAAAAGGTGGGGGAAAGGTGAGAAAGGTAGGGGAGGTGACGCTAGGATCACCCTCTAGGGTTTGGAGCTTTTCCCGCTGAGGCTGCGTAAGGAGGGAGGCGCAGATTCGTGGAGAGGGAGAGGCGGTTGAGGGGGTGTATCCTCACCCGGGGCTGGGTTGATTTGGTCCGGTCAGCCACGGCGGGTGGGGGGGAGGACAATGGGTTAGTGTTGGTTTCAACAGGTGGAGAGGCAGGATGGGTTGTGCTACTTTGAGGTGGGACAAGGGAAGGGGGGAACCTCTGTTTTACAATGATATACTTTAGGGGGAACAGTATATCACTCAGGGAGCATGGGGTGTCCGAAGGGGGCTGTTACGAACCGGGGTTGATAGGAGATGGTGGCAGCGAGGGCAAGGAGGAACAAAGGGTTGAATTGAGCGAGAGTGGGATCCTGGTTGTTTGTTTCTAAAAAGCAGGAGGGGTATTATTTATTTATCCCCAGTCTTTTGAAGTAATTGATTACTTGTTGTTTTTTAACTTATGGTTGGAGTCCGAGAGGGAAAGGGGGGGATTTAGACCCGTGGGTGAGAGGTAGTAAGAGGGATTTCAACTGGGGAGGGGTTGTTTGCTAAGGTAAGTAGGTTAGAAGGACAACGTTGGGACAACACAGGCCGGTGTTGGAGTTTATGCTCTGTGAACTGGGAGGAGTTTGAGGCCTGTGGAGTTCCGTAATCAGATCGTCCAACGTAGCCGGCGTCGGGGTATTACCCTGTAACCTGAGTCAGGGGCTTGCGGCTAAAGGAGATGTCGAGGGGGGAAGGCATTTACTGTCCATCAGAACTAGGTTGGTCGACACTGGGGAAGGTTGTGGTGCCCTGTCACCCTAGCAGAAGGGGGTATGAGATCAAGTGGGTTCTGGTACGAGGGCTGAAAGCCTGGACTAGCGTCTTGTCTGTTGAGGGGGGGACGTTTGGATAGCAGGCGGGTTCAGTTTTGACCCTCCGCTTTTTTTATTTCAGGGTTGACCATTGACAAATGGTTTTTCGTAGTACTTGTCCATGATTTTTCCTAAAATTTTCAAATTGTTAAATGATAAAAAAAAGGTTGCTCTCGGTAGTCTTGAAAATGCCTTAGGATTATGGGTACTTCTTGCAAACTCATTTTAGGCTTCTTGGATGCTGTTATATTCATGGATCTGCTGTTTTTCGATGCTAGAACGACGCTGGCCGGTGTGGGGGGGTGCCTTGTAACTTGTTGATAGCAGGAGCGTGGGGCCTGGTAGAGGGATCTGGGGATGCCTTGGGGCGGGCATTCCAAGGGAAAACCAAGGGTTCCTGTCGGGACGCGCTGGCCGGAGCTTGGGTGAGTCGTGTTGCCCTATGAGGTCTGGGAGAGTTTGGCAGGGAATAAGACAATGTTAGAGAATTTTATGATGTTTTGTTAGAGATTCCTAGGGTTCTGAGCATTCAGAGGACTTTTGTGGCTTTCCTTTTTGACTTAGTAATTGCTCCTTGAGGAAAAAAAAAAGGATAGGTGGGTTGAGGCAGCTGTAGAGTGCTCTGTTGAATAACACAGGGGTAACGTGGTCTTGGATATATTGGTTCTCGAGTTTTCTCAATTGGTTCTTATTTTTCAGAAGTAAATTCTTTGGTTTGTTTACGGGTGGTTTTGAAAATGTTTTAGGATTCTGGGGACTTCTAGCAACTCGCTTTAGGTTGTTTGATACTGGTATATTTATGGATTTGTCGTTGTTCGATGCCAGAACAACGCAGACGATGCTGGGGTGTTGTCCTGTAACCTGCTGATTGCAGAAGCGTGAGGCGGCACTGAGGCCTGGTAGAAAGATCTAGGAATGCTTTGGGGTGGGCATTCCAAGGGACAATCAAAGGTTGTTGTTGGGACGACGCTGGCCGAAGCTGGGGCGAGTCGTGTTGCTCTGTAACCTAGTCGGGTGGAGGTGTGATGTCTGGAAGTGCTTGACAAGGAATAAGACAGTATTGGATAGTTTTAGAGAGTTTTGTTTGGGAGTCTAGGGGTTCTGAGCATTCGAAAAAAGGTCAATAGTCATTCATAGTTTTTCAACCTTTCCTTTAATTCTCTTGAATTTCTTCAATAGTTCTCAGATTGATTCTCAACCCAACCCGGATAGTGGCCCAGGTATCTCAAATGACTTATCTAACTCTATATGGGACGCCGGGCCCGGTTCCCAGCACGTGCTGCTCCCCACAAAAAGATTGGAGCATTTGTCAAAAAAAAAAAAAAAAAAAAGTAAGAATTTATAGAGATTATAACGTCTAATGCCGGTAGCCCGATTTTGAAAAAATAACAAATTTTTTTTTTTTTTTTTTTTGACGGCACACTTCGACCTCATGGGAATAACAAAATTCTACCAAAATTTTTTAAAATCCAAAACTTAGTTTTTTCTCCACTCTCCTTCACCTCCCCATTTATTTATTTATTTATTTATTTATTTTTAAATTTTAATTTGCGGTACCCGTGCGAATATCCTTACAAGGGTATCCGCCCTGGTGTTTGCAAGTGACATAAAATAAGTTTTGACTTGAAATTTAAGTGCACTGCGCGAGTCACAGCTGTATTTTTTTTAATGTCGGCTAGATATTTGACTGAAATGAGAGAGTGCGTGAGTGCAATTTTAAGGCACGCATAATTTTTCTTATTGACGTTATAGAGTCTGCGCATTTGCCAGCCAACTTTTTATTTTGATTAATTTAGGACAAAGTGATTTTTTCCTTTGATCAGTACGTTTGACCATGATACGTGCGCTTGTGAAAAGTTTAACTTTGACGACGATGCGACTTTTTTGTGTGGTAAACGGGGTAAGCCGTGGAGTAAAACACAAATCGGACCTCCACCTGGTAGATGTCGGAGGTTGGTGGTTGTGATTTCGATCGATAGGCCAAAGTTTAGTCTTGTTACGCCTTTACCGTTCTGAGTGAGAGAGTGCGTACTCTTTATGTGGAAAATGATGCTTAATATATCCAACCTTGGGCCTTGCACTATTGGTTATGGTATTAGACTTTCATGCAGCGGATTCAAGGATCAAGGCCAGCAACCACCGATGGAGGAGTGGCTTGGAGGAAATTGAGGGGTTGAGGGTTCTGCATGACTATCCCTCTTGGTTTTGTTAACCGGTCGCGTCGTGGGCCTGAGTGGTAGAACAGATGGGGGCGGCCAACAACTCCCCTTCACCCTATGTACCACCTTCTCTTCTTCTTACTTTTACTATTATCTTTTGTTTTTATTTGGTTCCTATTTTACCTGCCCCTGCTTCTTGATTCAAAGTGCAGACCTCGTGGTCAGTTCGATCCACATGGAAGACATTGCTAGGCGAGGAGTTTGGCTGGGGCAACGCATCTGTTAGAGGATAGCGCATTTGTCATAGGAAATTCAATGCGTATATGAGTTGGTGGGTGTTTAAGCCCACGAGGCAGGGAAGGACTCTGGTGGAGACCCGCAACGATACTGACATGCAAATCGTTCGTCGGACTCGGGTACAAGGGTGAAAGTCTAATCGAACCGTCGTAGTTGGCTCCATCCGAAGTTTTCCTCGAGATAGCTGAAGTTGTTGGAATATTTTTTATTGGGTAGAGCCTAGTTGAACCGTCTGGTAACTGGTTCCGTCCAGAATTTGCCATGGGATAACTGGAGCAGTGGAGCAGTCACTGTACAGTCGTGAGACTGTGCACTACGGAGGAGGGAAGAAGGTTATGGCAAAGGAAAGCGGGAATTGAGCTGATCAGCAAAGGTGAAACTCACCCGATCTGAAGGAAGACAGGCAAGGCAAAACTCTAAACCGGGGTTTTTCGATAGGGTGGATCCATTGGTGTACTCGGATTTCAAAGTCAGGGAGTAGTTTTGAGGCTGCAAAGAAAACGGGTTGCGCGGTGTGCTAACAGAGAAAGCGGGAAAAGTGAAGTAGAGCATGTACCTGTCCAGTCTCTGGGGATAGGTTTGTAACCGTTCGTTGCTATTGTTGCATACCCGTAGGGCAGTGGGTTGGAGCAAACTACCTGGTCGTGATCCTCAAGCCCCATTTTCGTCAAGCCAGTAGAGCTTTCGAGTTTATATTTGTTCCGTTGGTCACCGTTGGCCGATTGGTTATTTTATCTGAGAGCTCGCCACAGAGGTCATAGTGTTCGCTCCTTTTCGAAGGACATCTGCATCCTCTTCACAGTTGAACTCGCGATGATTGGCTGATCGCTCGTAGTGATTACTCACCATCGTGTCTCGCCTAGGTTGAGATCGTCGCAACACAATTCTTTTTCATGGTATTCGCCCTGATAAAGCTCCTCGTTGCTCTGGTCGTGATCGTCACTAGATCACATCAATCTCCCCTGGCTTGGTAGTTTGCACTAGACCATCGTGACGGTCATATTCGCTAACAATGCATTTTCCTATATCCTAGCGGAAGATACAGTGTACCTTCTGCATGGCGCGAATGAACGTATACGGACAAACGAGGAGAGGGCGACGAGAGGGAGACTAAGCGCAACAGTGGAATAGATGCACATGTGTGAGTGCATACGAGAGTAAGAGAGAGAATCAGAGTTGCTAGGGGAAGTGTTGCCCAGATTTTAACTAAATTGGAGAGTTAAAAAAAATGACTTTGTGCCTAGGCTACCATCCGGGTCGCCTGGGTCACCCTATTTTCCCGGACGGCATTGCCTTGCAAGAACCAGAGAAGGTCCATGTTATGCAGAAAAATAAACTAAACAACTTTTGCCTCAGGGTCACATCGAAATTCTTTGCTAAATTTAAAATAAAAAATAAAATAATTTTTTTTTTTTAATGTTTTTATTTTTTTATTTTCTTTTGGCCCGGCTGGGCAAGTGGCCCCGGGCCACTCTGGTAGCCTAGCTTTGTGCAGTCATAGTTATTTTGAGAAAAGGTTAACCAACCCCCCATTTTTCACCTCAATTTATAAGAAAACCATAAAGTCATCCCAAGCAAACTTCACACCAATCTATAGAGTGCACTTCTAACTAACATATTATAAAAAAAAAACAAAAAAATAAAAAATAAAAACACATAAAACAGCAACTCAAAAGTGCATTTTTAGGCAATTTTGCCAAAAACAGCAACTCAAAAGTGCATTTTCAGGCAATTTTGCCAAAAAACAACTCCATCAAAATTTCAGGATTTTCATAATGATTAACAACACAAATTCTAACAACCCAAATGAAACCAAATTTGACATACAATAAGCTTGTCCTAAAACAAAAACAGGCAAAAAAAAAAAGTCCAAAAAAACACAAAATTTGACCCCGAAACCCTAATTTCAGGATCATTCATCGTTACCCAGGGCCGAAACATGGGGGTCCCCGTTAACCACTTGTGGAGAAAAGGTTAACTGACCCCCCAGGATCATTCATCGTTACCCAGGGCCGAAACGTGGGGGTCCCCGTTAACCACTTGTGGTTATTTTTATATTTTGCATTTAACTTTGTATAAATCTTGGAAATACAACCCAAATTTAAAGAGTTAGTTACATTTTGTCTTTGAATGAATCTAGTTTTATCTTGAATTCATATATAACTGGGTATAAATCTGGGAAGCCTACTTCTTTAAAGAAGATGCTGCCCATTTTTTTACTAAATCGGAGAGTTAGACAAAATTTGACAAGTCAAAGATCGCTTTCAAATTTCATTGGGAAAAAAAGGACAACACTTCGTTACCCCCAAGAGGTCAAAATGTGTGCCGATAGCAGAAATAAGTAAGTCCTAACAAAATATAGAGGTGCCATAGTAAAATTTATATTAAAAAAATAAATTAAAATGAGAAAAAAGTAGAAAATAAAATAATTCAAAATTTTGAAAAAAATATTTAAATCAGATAGAACGACAAAAGAAGAAAAACATAAAATTTGAAGTTGGGGAGGGGGGAAATGGAAAAGTAGGGTATGATTTGTGTGACCTTTGGTGTTTTTCTTTTTTGCCGTTTAGGTAATAGTTGTCGTAAATTGTTGCGATTCTTGTGCAACGTTTTACATGTAATGGAATGAAAAAGAGAGTGTCGCCATGTAGAAATATCGCTATGGTGGGTGATGGGGTTTCCTTGTGAGAAGGTGCAGATTAGTGGAAGTGTTTTTCCCTAAAATCGCAAGGAGTTGAGTGGGTTTGCAGGGTCTTTAACCCCTGCCGCGCTGGAGGTATGGTATTACCGCCGAGACGTTGAATTTGGGTCAGGTATTCATTTCATCTTACTAGGCTGGTGTCATGCTGTCATCAGAATTCTTGAGGTAGAATGTTGATCATTGCTCAATTGGGGCGTCATGGAGAGCGGGAAAACATCCTTAAGGGGTGTATGCAGATTGAGGGAGAGACTTACCCTAAATCGCGAGGAGGCGGGCGAGTTTTGCGAGGTTTTTTTGCCCCTGCCGCGCGGGAGGTGGGGTGATCCCCTGGTTAGTGAAAACAACACCGTGGTGGGAGTTAGTGTTTTTGTAATGAAGAGTGTAGGAAGGTGCTAACCGCTTTGAACCACGAGGAGGTGGGTGGATATTGCAGGGTTTCTGTGAACAGTTTGGAGCCTGTGGGCACAGACCCCTGCCGCGCGGGTGGCAGGGCGGATTGGAAGGGCGGATTGGCAGGGGTTGGTAGTAACTCTGGATGAATAATGGACATGATCAAGTAGCGTTGACCGTTGGTTTCCTTTCTGTGGTTTTGATTCGTTTTCTTCGGTAGTTTCTTTTGGTACATGATTTCTCCATGGTCGGTGGAATTTGGGTTACTAAATTACGGTTGTCAGGGTTGTTATGATTAGAGTTTCTTGGTGATGAACTTAGATTTTTCTGATAATTTGTGATGATTTTTAAGTGCTTGGGGTTATGGAGTTGGTTGTGGAGTTGGCTATGGGGTGAAATCTGTGGGGTGAAATCTAGTGCTGCCCTTCATGTGTTTGGTCGGTGATGCCTTGCCTGCTGAGGGGCCCACCTAATTTAATAAAGGACGCCGGACCCGGTTCTCGACTTTTATAAAGACTTGAGCATTCGAGTGAAAAAAAAAAAATAAAAAAAAATTAAAAAAGTGATGAAGAAAGAGAGAGGTGAGAAAAAAAAAAAAAAAAAAGGGGGGGGGGGGGCTGTCTCTTATACACATCTAGATGTGTATAAGAGACAGGTGGAGAAGAGAAGAAAAGATTAGTGGAAGAGAGTGAGTGCGGAGGAGCTGTCTCTTATACACATCTAGATGTGTATAAGAGACAGACTTCGTATCGTAAGTAGCAAGATGCAAGAAAATCGTGATGAAGAAAGAGAGAGGTGAGAAAAAAAAAAAAAAAAAAGTGGGAGGTGGGGAGATGATGGGGTTGTGGTTAGGGGAGGAAAAGGGGAGAGGAGGGTGAGAGAATGAGAGAGAAAAGGATGGGAAAGGTGGAGAAGAGAAGAAAAGATTAGTGGAAGAGAGTGAGTGCGGAGGAGAGGGGAGAAAAGCGGGAGGGGTATGGGAGAACAGTGGGAAGGAGAGGAGAGAAGTAGGGAAAACAAGAGAGAAGGGTGAGGTAGGATAAAGGAGTAGTGGTGGAGTTAGAAAAGGTGATTAGATGATGAGGGGGGAGGAAAGAGAAATGGGTTGAGGGAGAGTAGGTTGGTGAGTAGGGAGGTTATACCAAGCTCTTGGGTGGCGAAGAGCAGAGGACTACCAAGATCCACAGGATCTTGACCTTCAAGGTGTTGTTGGCCTGCTGCCGTAGCAATAAAAAAAAAAATAATAAGGATGATAATCTGGAGTTAGATGAGATCTTGATCAACTACCCTGATTGCATAGACGTGCAACCCCCCAGCCACGGGGGTCTTCACGGCTGCCAAACTGCCGCTGCAGCAGTAGAAAAAATCATCATCATCATCATCATCATCATCATCATCATCTGGGTGTGTTGGGATCCTGATCAACCACCCAGATCCCACTATAGTTCAGCCCCCTAGCCAAGGGGGTCTTCAAGATCTTCAGCAAGCTGCCACGCGACACTGCAGATGGCCACGTGCGCAAGCAGTAGCAGCCATAACGCCGGGGGGGACGGGGGCGCAAATAGAAGTGCAGCCGCTGTTGTCGTGTTGGCCACTGCTCGCAGCTCGCCGACGGGGGGGGGGGGGGGGGGGGGGAGGTAAACAGTTGGCGTGACACTCTTCAACACCAACGTGCCACGCTATAAGAACATGTATGGAGTTTGGCTAGAGTGCTAAGCCATTGGCTACACACGCACATGGTTGGCAACTTCCCAGGTTCAAATCCTGGCAGGTGCACTCCCGGATATTGATATAATATAATATGGGAATGGGGTGGGGCAGCGTGGGCACGTGGTGCGTGCGACGTGCGTGTGTGGTCGCCTTGACCTATCGGGATTACACAGTTTTCCCACATTTGTGGGATAGGGTGGGTGGGAGCGGGAACCGTTCCCTTTCTGATACGAGTGTGACGGACCCGTCGGGATGGCGGTCCGTTAGGATCAAGACGGAGGGATGAGCATGATGGAGATGGAGCTGGAAGGGACAACGCAGTTCTGATGCATACTCAACACGCATGTACTCCAAACTGTGCAAATAAAGAATGAGGCTTGCGCATGGACACCGGCAGGGCATTAGACTCGGTTAGAGTGACGCACGGCTGGACATACATTCCCTTGGGCTGACGCATGGTACCACTACAGACACTACCTGCGCACCACTCAAGGGTAGTTCATGGTGTTGTATGTTGGTTCTGGGTTGCAAATGGGTTTCTTGGGGGTGTCGGTCTTCGGTGCTCTGCTGATCTCCCTGGTCTGACATATCACATGTTCGTGTCATTTTCACTGGTTGTTCATATGGTTGAGTCATTTGATTGTATGTTGTAAGGTCACGGGTTCGAGCTTGGTTCAGTCCTTGGGGGGGTTCTTGTCCAACTTGCCCCGTTCTCTCTTCGATGTATACACATGATGTTGTCTGTACACTTCCATATATCAATTCACAGAGCACAGACAGCCTTCCGGGGGGTTGTCACTGGGTAGGGTCTAGTGTGTCGTAGCAGGTACGAGGCTGGTCACTGGAGTTCCTGCTGATAATCGGGTGGAACTGCCTAGAGCACACACAGCCTTCCGGGGGGGTCTGTCATTGGGTAGGGTCCAGTATGTCGTAGCAGGTACCAGGCTGGTGACCGGAGTTCCTGCTGATAGTCGGGTGGGACTTCCCACTAAGGCTTACATACACAAGTCTTCATACAGGGTGTTATTCGGATGTACACATGGGTTGCGAATTGTCCAACTACGAGACTGGGGGGGTCTGTCGCTGGGTAGGGTCTAGTGTGTCGTAGTGGGTGCGAGGCTGGTCACCGGAGCTCCTGCTGATAATCGGGTAGAACTATGTAGTGGCTATGAGACCTGTAGTACATTGTCTGGGTTTGGCGTTCGAAGTCCTTGTTCGACAGGGCTCGTCCGACTCTGCTTCCACCAGGGCTGGGTAACCAGCCCTGGTGCCTGTCACCGTTGTCCGGTCCAAAGCTGCCTGCCCATTGGTACGGTGCTGGTCCTGAGTGTTGGTCACACTGAGGTAGGATAGTGGGATAGGAAATGCACTAGAAGTATTGACGTGAGACGGGAGCGCCGCACCCCTCCCGGTACGGCTTGGACGGTGCACTACGGAGGCTTTGGGTGACGTAGCAGGCGGTGGGCGAGGTGCAGCGGCGAGGGGGAGTAGGATCGAGCGGCGCAAGGGAAGAGGTCGAGCGGCGCGAGGGAAGAGGGTGGGGTTCATGGCGATGGCTTGGTCTGTTGGGGTAGAGTTTTTGCAAAGTGGAAGGAATGTGTTGGGCGTGGCGACGAGAGAAATGGTACGGTGAGTTTGATCAGCGCGATGGTGGAAAGGGCGGTAGGGTGTGGGCTGCGTTGAGGTGTGTGTCTCCCCCGTGATAGGGCTCCATGGGCGCAGTTGGGAGGGAAGAGTACCGCAAGCATGGCGAGGGTGGTGGTGCTTTGGATGATGCATCCCTTCATCTCTCCGGACTAACCTGCGAGGGGTGGCTGGCAGGTTCAGCGGTTTGGGCTCGCAACGTGGTTTTGCATGGTCCGTTTATCTTCATCGAGTGGCCTTTGAGGATGGTCGAGTGAGTGTCGACTACAAGGTGGCCAGTCTTTGCTCGCAAAGTCGATGAAGGAGGAGGTGTGGTTTGGAGGGGGGACGGTTGGATAACGAAGTGTGGGGACTTGGGGTATTCTTCTCTAGTTAGGCCTTTGTTCTTCTAAGACGTTTTTCCTAGTTTTTCTTTCAGTTTTAGACTTGAGTCTGGTCCCTAATTTTGATTTTCAGAATTTGATTTTCAATCTGCTAAATTGCATTCTCCTGAAAATATCACCTAAATGATGTTCCCATTTGATTTGTTAAAGCAAACCTTATCTTCGCGATTTTTTCTTAAGTCGCAGAACCTGATACAATTGCTAATTTGGTTAACAAGTTCTTGATCCACTGTCCGAGTGAGATTTTTCTTTTTTGGATTTTCAAATTTTATCAAATCTCATCTTTAATCCCATCTTTGAAATTCGTTAGCTGATGATCTCAACTATGATTAGGATTATTCTTGATCATAGACATTCGTGAGTCCAATATGGGACGTCTTAGTTTGATTTCTTGAATTTTCGATCTTAAATGTTCCCTTCCAATAAGGCTGTTGCAGACAGATTTCCTAATTGTGGTTCTAATTCCTATTTTTCAAGAGTAGTTTTCGCAGTTCTCCTCTAAGTGAATAAATCCACATCCGCAAATCTTATTTCTTAGTCGTGATTGCGGTCGTTGTGGTTTTGCAAATTAAAAGGGGGGGGGTCGAATTAGGGGTACGTGGGAAGTGGGGGGGTTCACTTAGAAGAGGGACCGGCGGTTTAGAGAGGTAAGTCTAACTAGAACGGTGGGGTGGGACGACATTGGCCGGTGCTGGAGCATTCGCTCTGTGACCAGGGGGAGCTTGAGGCCATTGAAGTTATGCCGAGGGTGGAAGGCATAACCATCTCGCCCGACGTAGTTGTGGTTGGGGCGGTGACCCTGTAACCTTTTGAGGGGCCATGCAGTTAAGAGAGGTGTCGAGGGAGGAAAACACTCTCTGTCCGTCAGAATCAGTTAGATGGGTACTGGGGGTTGTTTGTGTTGCCTTGTAACCGTAATACGGGGGTATGAGATCTGACGAGTTCTGGTACGAGGACTGAAAGCTGGATCGGCGTGTCCTTCATCGGCAGTGAAGGTAAGAGTCGGATTGTTAGTGATTTCCTCCTCTTGTCTTTTCAAATGGAGACTGAAATCGGAAGCATGGTTTGGAAGAAATTTTGGGTGGGCTCATGCAGGAGGGGAAGGGTGGCTCAGGGTGGTAAGTCTATTAGAAGGAAGGGGTGCGGCGACAGTAGCCGGTGCTGGAGCAGTGGCTCTGTGACCATGGGACGAGCTTGAGGCCATTGGAGCTTGCCGAGGGTGGAAGGCATAACCACCTCTTTCAACGTAGCTGAATCTGGGGCAGTGACCCTGTAACCCGGTAGGGGGTTTGGCAGCTAAGGAAGGGTCGAGGGAGGACGACGCGTCCTGTCCGTCAGAAAACAGTCAGTTCGGTGCTGGGGCAGCTTGTGTTGCCTTGTAACCCTAGCAAGGGGGGTGTGAGAACTGGCGACTTCTGGTACGAGGACTGAAAGCTTGAGTGACGGTTTCTCGCCTGTAGTGTGGGTTTGGTTTGGGTTGATGGTGCGACGGTTTCTCGCCTGTAGTGTGGGTTTGGTTTGGATTGATGGTGGTTCAATTCTGATTTTGGTTTCTCTAATTTTCCTTCTTATTTTTTTGAAAAAAAGAATAAGGAGAGTGGGAGAAGATGGTGGGTTATCAAGCGTCCTACCAGTGAGGGGGCTAGCCGGTAGGATGGGAGTATGGTATGGCAGCAGCAGAGATGGTGGCTCCACTGCAGTCAGTCTTGCCGGAGGGAGGTAAAGTGGATTGATGGGCGATTCTTCTGAGTCGTCTCTGAATCATGATGTTGTCATAGACAGGTCTGAACTTAGGCCAATTGGATTTTTCTAGTAGGTTCCTAGTCTCATTCTCCTGAAATTTCCGGATGAGTTTTTTCAAAAAAAACAAAAACAAAAAAAGGAGTATTGACATGAAGATGGGATGGGAAGGTGGTCTCAATTTCAGGGCACCCACGGCCTACAGCTCCAGGTGATCACTGTGCAGTCAGTGACCGGCCTCTACAAAACCATGGACTTAAAAAAAAAAAGATAAAAAAAAAGAAAGAATGAGGCTGAAAACAGACTGCACTTGGGGTATAACACCAACAGACTGACTGGACTGGACTGGACTGGTCTCGTACCGACAGTCGTACCGGGCAGGACTGGACTGGACTGAATGAGCACAACTGGACTGGACTGAATGAGCACATGGCCTCTGGGGTCAGGCCACGGCCTGGTCCCACAGGCTGAACAGGCAAATACCCAGATAGCCCTGGCAGGGCAGCTAGAGGCACGCTGCAATAAATCTATCCTAGCCTAAAAAAAAGAAAAGGAAAGAAAATTATACCCTAGGCACGTGCCTAGTTTGAAAAGGCAATAGAAACACGGCATGACTTCGAGAACTGGTGGGTCAGGTTTTTTGCAAGGGGAGGGGCGTGGTGTGCAGACTGCGTTTTATGTTTTCTTAACCCATTCGAAACTCGGGCTGGACAGACCTGCCGACCTGAGTTTTTGTCAAATTCCATACCTGATGCGGCTGCACTTGTTTTGAAAAAAGAACTCCGTTCTGAAGGCCACCGCCAGGAACTGCGTTCTCATCAAAATTGGTCTTTTTTTTTCCGTTTCGCAATTTGTCTTTGAGTGACATGAAATGGTTATTTGGCCTGTCCGGTGAGGGCCATTTTTGCGGAAGAGTGGTCATCAATGAGACTACCGTTCATCTTTTTCCCTTTTTTAAGGAGCCCGTTTCCAACAGGTGAGCTGCCCACCAATAGATGGAGCAGCCTGACATGTCAAGCCCTCACTCCTCCGGGTGAGAACAAGGCAAATTGAATGGTCACTGTCCGGGAAAGACATGCCAATAATGCCACTGGTATTTAAAAAAAAAAAAAAAAAAAAAAAACAGATACTTTTACCTGTTCTTTCAAAAAAAAAAAAAAAAAAAGATACGTTCACCTGCCCCCAGTATGAATCATGCACCTATGCCTCTGTGCACTCTGGCAGTGGGCCTATGTGGAGCTTCCAGCCAGGCAATCCTGTATGTTCCCCCCTAGCATGCTGACATTGGACCGAAATTGTGCAGCGTAGGCACTGGGCCATACGCAACAGGACAAATTCCTCTGCCAGGTATCGGAACAATCTGTATTCCTTTGTCCCACTGCTGGAACTGGGTGTATTTCACTGTACAGCTGCTCTTGACAAATAGAATTGAACTTGCAATGGGACACTTCTTCCTTTTCCAGAACGAACATCAGCTCACCGCGCATGATCCTCATGGATTCCAGAAGGGGTATCGGGAACTGAATCCCGATTGGATGTTTCACTGAATGGATCCTGTTATCAGGAAAGTTGTCCGCAGGTCTGCACCCACATGCGGAGAGAGCAGGCCAACAGAACATGACACTCACATGTGAGGTTGGTGATTGTCCGCTGTGCAGATCCATGAAACTAATGGCTGAACATCATTCTGTTTTACAAGTGAGCTTATTCTGCTGGTAGTTGGCTGAACCCCCCAAGGTTGGAGGTACTGCTGGTGCAACCACCAGCCCAAAGGGTTTCCTTTCCAGGTCTCAGGCTTGCTTTGAGGCATCCTTAGCTGCAGTCTTGCAGGTGGAAAGCCAAAAAACAGGCAAGCTCAGGTGAGGGTGAAAAGGGGAGAGTTGGGTAAGGACAGCCTAAGGCGACTCCAGTTAAGGCAGGGTGATAGAAAACTGGGCAGCCAAAACTCTTCTAAATAGGGAGGTACGAGTCAATTTGTGAACTGTAAAAGGGGATGCTGGGCCCGTTTTCCAGGAGGTGCAGCTCCCCACCAATAACAATGGAGCATCTTCTGGGGCAGGGCCTATTAATGTGCAGTGGTCATATCACATACACTAATAGGACCCCCATGCAGAGGCCTTTCCAACCCAAAAAAAGAAGGGAAAACTATGGCAGAGTCAGGGTTTGAGTTTGAAAATGCACTTCAGGTAAAAGGAGTGAAAATGTAAATGTCGAATGTATACAAGCTAGGCTTCAGGTCCGGTAGGGTCAAGTGGGGGTGTGTTATGTTCAGGGGAAAGCCTGAAGTGCATCTCCAAACTGTTTTCATGACTGCCGCGCAGTTACCCCCCTCAAAAAAGAAACCACCAAAGAAAAGACATAAAACAGACAATTCAAAGATTTGTTTTGGACTGGCTGGGAGGCTCATCCCGGGGGGGGGGGGGGGGGGCTGGGTGATGTGATTTGGCCAAGGGGGGAGGGGTCTGAGCTTTCCTTCAAGAAATATTTTCATCTCTTTTTTTTGTTTTTTAATACTGGGCCCCAGTGCCCAAGGCTCAGATTAACAATTGAATACAACGCAAACACACGCCTCTTCCCATTAGGGCTGGAAGAGCCTCGGCCACTGCTCCAGTAGAGACAGCTCCCTATACAGCAAGGATAGAGCATGGGGACTGAGGAGGGAAGGATTAACCCAGCCCCATAGACAATCGAATTCTGCCCTGCTATAGCAAACCGTCTATGATTAAACCCTACAGGCAAGATTACGGGGGGGATTATAGCAGGGCAAAGGAAGTCGAGCACATCCCAAGTCCCATTCAAAACCCTAAGAGGATCTGCCCAGCAGTTAGCACGATCCGTGAGATGAAATGAACTTACAGCAATTCAGAAAAGGAAGAATTAAGAAAGAAAGGAAGAACTTAGACAAGGAAAATCAGCGGACTTGGACGGGAGGAGAAAGAAAGAACAGGCAGGAAAGCCAACAACAACACCCCACAGTTATCCCAAACCATCCTTGCAACACCTCCCTTCCTCCCAAGGAGTCCCACCGGAACAATTCATCACCATGCCACCCCTCACCGCGGCGCCTGGTCAACGTCTTCCCATGCGCAGTACAGCTCCCTAGAAAGAGCCCTCGGCTGCCCTTCAACCCCAGCAGGCCGCCCTCCGATCCTGGCAGAGGAATGGAAACCTTCAAAAGAACCCCCCACACAGAGGAGACTGAAAGAGACTGAGTGGCACTCACCATGGAGGCTGTTGCATCGAGAGAAATTGGTGTCATGTCTGTCGCGGCCTCTTTTTTCTCGAGTAGCCCTTCATGAGGGGTGCAAGGTAGTCGCGTCGTCACCGTTTTTGTTGTTGAGAATATTTTTGTTGTGATTATTGCTGGTGCAGCCGTTGATGTTGCCGTTCTTGCCGTTATTGCTGTCGCTGTCGATAGTAATATCGCCGTTGATCTGTTATCGTCGTTACTGTCGTTCTTGAACTTGTTGTTGTTGCCACTGTCGCTGTTGTTGTTGTACTTGATGTTGTTGTTGTTGTTGTTGTTGTTGTTGTTGTTGTGGTTGTTGTTGTTGACATTGTTAATGCTGTTGTTGTTGTTATTATCATTCCATGACCAGCAATCGCTCCGAAGATCCGCTCCAATCCCCTGATCAGAGGGCGCTGTGGAGCCTCCTACACCTGGTTGCCGATACCATCCCACCTCCAGTGCTGCATACAAGTCTTGCCCCTCCCCAAGAATGTCTTAGCAGCACTGCATCAGAGTCTCTACCTGTTGCCAATATATGAAATCATCCAATTGAGGAGCCGGCCCATCATATTCCATGAATGGTTCAACATCCATCCCGGACCTTCACAAAAATCTCCAGATTTGTTCTCTGATCCGTTCCCTCCTTCTGAGCTTGCTCTAGTATAATTACAACGGTATGGAATAGGGGGGGAAGGAGAGGTCAACAGTTGAAGGGATATACTTAAACCACCAGTACTTCCTCAAGTCGTGCCCGTTAAACCACCAGCACCTCGACGCGGCCGTTAACGCCCCGCGTCGCGCGGGGTACCCAGTACTACCCACCGGCGTGCGACCGGTAGTCCCCAAAAAACGGGGCCCAAAAAAAAAAAA
>BFEA01000252.1:1255617-1268661 GCA_003427395.1 Chara braunii
TTCCCTATCCTCCAGACGCCCTATTGAATTTGTCAGAAAACAGGTGATACAGGTTATAATAGGAACATGCCAGACTCAGCTAAGCTACTGCAAAAGAAATTTGACAAGAGCTAACAGGACTCTTTGCTAACTGAGGCACAGGCTAGTATAGAGGTTATAGTAGAAACATGCCAGACTCAGCTAAGCTACTGCAAAACAAATTTGACAAGAACAAGCAAGACACTTGCTAACTGAGGCACAGGCTAGACGGCCAACATATACCGGAACGCAGACTATTCAAGCTGAAGTATACTCTGCTACAAAGTCTGTCACTCCTTACCGCAGTCTTAGCACAGCCAGAGTACAACAGTAAACAACTGTCAAAAAGTCTTTGGCTCTTTAGCACAGTCAGGATACTACAGTAAAAATTGTCAAAAAGCCTTTGGCCCCCCAATTCGAAACCCCCGAATGGAGGCGGCGGTAAACTTTGCCACTTCAGTCTGTCGATCCTTACAGGGCTGCAGGCAGTAGAATTTCTGCTAAGGAAAGTGGATAGGGGGGGAAGGGGTGTAGGAAATCCTGGGCTGCCCGTAGCGCCACCCCTGGATCAACATTGGTCCAATCATGGAAAACCAATCGGTAATCCCTTTCCATCTCAGGCCCTGGGTCCTCTTGTGGCCCCTTTTCCGTCAGAACTTTTCCGGACCACATGACCTCGGCCACCCATCCCTCCCATTCCTTCCCCAGCCAGTTCTTGCTGAAGCAAGATATAGCTTTGTGCATGCCCCTCCATTGTTCATTTGATCCAGTTTATCCTTAACGACTCTCCATTGGGACGCTATTTCATATTGGAATAGTGCCCTGATTTGTTCCATGGCTTCTCCCTCCGCCACCTGCGCTCCTTCTCTCTCAAGGATGCATCTCTTCCACCATATGGTCCATATGACGCTCCTTCTACCCAAGTTGAACATATTCATCACAAAACTATTCTCCCGAAATCGCGGGTAGTGCCCTAGGAGTATAGCCCTCCAGTCCCATGGCCAATCCTCATTCGGAACAATATGCCGCCAGATCCTATCCCATGTTTTCCACAAGAGCACTGACGCCGGACATTGCAGGAAGATATGTTCGATGGTTTCAGCCCGTCTTCCCCCGGGGAAGCCCTGGAGGCATTTGCGGCACCATGGGAGTGCTTTCCCTTGTTGTTCAAGCCGGGTATGGTCAATGAGCCAGTCGTTAGTAGGTAAACATCTGTGTTCTATTTGCCATTGGAGCGCCGAGATTTTGGCCGGTCTGCAACCGTACTGTGCAAACCATCAAATAGGCTTAAGTAGGCTGCGGTCAATATTGAGATGCCGGTACCATCTATCCTCCACCCTTTCTCGCAGCCTCCTCTTGGGTCTTAGCATATGATAGACCGACTTAGCTTTAAGCTTATATAGTGACAATGTGACTGCCCCCCCTTTCCCAGGCCTAGTACCTTGGGTCCATTTCCATTCGTCGGGGTCCAGGGGGAGGTCCTCGATCGAGGTCGTTGGGCAGTACACCTTGGGGTGGCCTTCCTCCTCAATGACCCTGATGCGGTAGACCCCTTTCCTCTCCCTCCATATAAAGGGTTGTTTGTTCCATTGCAGTCCATCATCCTTTTGGATGAAAAAGATTTCTATTAGTATGCGAGATGGCTCAGTCATGTGTACCCTCCCAACTTCCTTATTGTGGTCGGGAAGCCCCACCCAGTCCCCCTCTTTCACGCAGGGACCCTTCCGGAGGGTGGTGTACCAATGGAGGGGGAAGCCGTCGATGAGGTCGTTTAGCGCTCTCTCCGTTAGATGGCAGTATCGCAGGCAGGTGCGCATCTGTTCCGTGTTTTTCCAAGTCCTTGTCTCCTGGTCCCATAAGTCCCCCACTCTCCGTATCACGTGCTTAACCCATCCCTTCCAAGGAGTCTCCGAGCTGCACCGTACCCTCCCTTTGGAGTCCGTTATTAGGCGGTTACCAAAAAGGGGTTGCCTGAATATGTCTTCCCACCTCTCTGGCGCAGAGCGGTTGGGGGGGGGGAGTCTCCTCCAGGTATCTATCGAGCTTTTTTTTTTTTTTTTTTTGGACCTTTTCTCGAATCGTGTGTCATCCTTGCGTCAGTGTCATGCTAATCATCTCTGTGTAGTTCCCATTGCGCCGGATGTCCCGAAGGACCCTGGTTTTGTTGTTCGACCTTTTCTCGATTTGTGTTTGTCATCCTTGCGCAGGGGTCACGCTGATCTAGACGATTCTTTAGGGTTTGATGCGCAGGGGGCGTTAGGGCTTGAAGTACAGGGCACTTTAGGGGTTCATGTACGGTCTTTCCCTCCCTCCACCTCTTCTCCTCCTCCATCTCCACTCTCCTTAGTCGTCCTCCAAGTCGTACTATAACCCCTCCAGGTAACACCTCTCGGACCCCTTTAAAAAATAATAATAAAAAAAAAAAATCAGCACGGGCACCCCCCGTACGGATCTCCTCACGGATCCGGTCTGTGCGGGTGCGGCTCGTGCAGAGATCGAGCACCCCCCGTACGGATCTCCGCACGGATCCGATCTGTGCGGGTGCGGCTCGTGTGGTTGCAAGTATGCTTTGAACATTTGCACGCACCATAGCAACATGACATTCACCCCCCGTCAATTCTCCGCACGGATCCGATCTGTGCGGGTGCGGCTCGCGTGGTTGCAAGTATGCTTTGAACATTTGCACGCACCATAGCAACATGACATTCTTGACCAGACGAATCTCCGCACGGATCCGATCTGTGCGGGTGCGGCTCGCGTGGTTGCAAGTATGCTTTGAACATTTGCACGCACCATAGCAACATGACATTCTTGGACAACGGCGCAAAACTTTGAAGCATCTCTGCCTGCAGAAATTCGAATCGCTCCACAAGTTTGAAATTGGTTAGATTTGGCTCAGTGGTTAGAGCACCGGTTGAAAATGCGCATTGTGGTATAAGGTTGTGGGTTCAAAACTCAATTGCAACCTTGCGCATGGACACCGGCAGGGCGTTAGATTGACGCACGGCTGGACATACACTCCGTTGGGCTGACGCATGGTACTATTACAGACACTGCCTGTGCACCACCCAAGGGTTGTTCATGGTGTTGTATGTTGGTTCTGGGTTTCGCATAGGTTGGGGGGGTCCTTGTCCAGCTCGTTGCCGTAACATTTCCATATATCGATGCACAAAGCACACACAGCCTTCGGCCATACATACTTAGCTTGCGAACTATACACGGCCTACGGGCTACATACACAAGTTTCCACACATGGTGCTAATTGTACATCTAGCCTTGAGATATATACACATAGGTTGCGAACTATACAACTATCAGACTGGGGGGGTCTATCACTTCTTGTCCCAGTTGGGCACTTGGTCAAAGTGGCCTTGGGATTGCAGGGCCATGCTATGCGAGACATGGACCTCCTCCACGGACAACACTTTCGAAAATAACATGTTTAAAATAGGGAGGATAACGGTCATATGGACCCTCTGGAGGAAACATTGTATACATGCCATAGAGGGGGTCCGCATAGCGGAGGGAGAGGCGACGGATATGATAAAATAATATGTTCAACAAGAACTAACGGTATAGTGGCAAGAAGTTAAGAACTAATTGGATTTGTTTCATTCATCCAAAAGATGTAACACAAGCAATTGAGCAATTCTCAGGGGACTGGTTGGGCAGTGAGAACGGGGGCTGAATTGCCTCCATAAGTTGGGATGGCAGGCCTACCCAGGAATGCCACCAGGATGAGTTCAGAAAAGATCCCACTATGCGACCATCCACTGCGACCATCCACAGACTGGACATTGGTGAGCCAAGAAATCCCGCTGCGACCATCCACAGAATTTCCCAATCCCTTCCCGCCCCACCAGTTGTCAATGGTAGACATGCAATAGTATGGAGTAGATTGAGGAGCAAGGATGGAACATACAGAAGAGGCCCAAAGCGTAGTCCATTTCGACATATCTAGTACTAACCCTGTGCAGTCAATCCCCTGGAAACAGGGCAATCAATGCCGGCAGGCTTAATGATGCATAGTGGGATCTGGCTGACGGATATGTAATCATATAAATCTTTGATCTGTTAAAAGGGACGCTGGACCGGGTTTCCAGCAGGTGACGCTCCCCACCAAGGATGTGTAATTATAGAACTCTTTGCTCTGTTAAAAGGGACGCTGGACCCGGTTTCCAGCAGGTGACGTTCCCCACCAATGGATGGAGCCTCTCCGACAGTATTAGAGGTGTCTGCTCCTATCAGCACCTCTAGTACTTGCCTAAGCTGTTAAAACAAAAAAAAAAGTTTCTGTAAAAGAAAAGAATGAAAAGCGGTGGAAATACAAAACAGACGGGCGATTAGGTTCGTACAGGATTGAAGTAAGCATATATGCCCTGATGAATCAAACCGTTTTTTATGACCAGTGCTGGAAGCCATTTTTTTGTCTTGTGAGAGTGGGTTAGTGCTTGTATTGCTGTGTCCAACAGTGTTTTAATTGCTGGTCGTACGTTTCCAACACATTACGAAAAGGCTGTGAAAGGGACACGCATACTCACTCTAGGATTTGTGACTTCAGACCATGGGGAATGCAAAGTTGGAGGGAGAGAAGTGATGTGCAATCACACAAAGGGCTCCCATTTCTCTGCACCGTGTTGCAGGCTGACTGACATCAAAGAAGAGAGCAAGATAACCTCTTTGTGTGTTCCTTGTCACAGTTAGCATTGCTGCAGGTTGTGGAATGGAAGTTCGGATTCAACCCCCCCCCCCCTTGGGGACCTTTTATTGCTGATACTTTCTGCTCCTACGCACATCGGAGTGGTCACCAGACTCACCGCCACGCCCGTATATTGAAAGCATTGCCGCTGTGCACATGGCCACAAGTTTGAGAGGAAGGGAATTGGTGGCAAGTTTGATTAAAATGACCCTTCGGTTTTCATGTAAATGGCATGGCAAGTGGTCTGAAAATTAGGGTCTCCGTTAACCTTCTCTCCCGTTTTCCAGTCCCCTTTCTCCGAGTCTCAAATATCCTTTATTCTAATTACGTTTTTTTTTACCCAGCTACACCACGGGGTGACTGAGCTGCAATACACCCTGCCGCACCGGTCCGTAGCCCTCCTGTTTCCAAAAAAGGGTTGGCACATCACTTACTCCCACCTCGTCGGCGGAGGGTTGTCAAGAAGCGGAAGTTGGCGCCAGACTCTTAAGACCCTGGCCCAGAAGTCCTCCCTGGCCAAGTCCTTACAGATTGTTCCTCTGTTCAATCCTTGATTGTCTTGAGTGCACCGCGATACGGTCCAGAAACGGTCTTCTAGCCAGGTCAACGGGTTGACATCCTGTGGTGCTTGTGGAGCAAGTCTAACTATTTGTTCCAGTGCAAGGGCATATCATGGGAGATGTTGTGCGAAGTGCAGTCTCTTAACTCATTGAACCATTTATGTTGTGATCTGTGTATCCAAGATGTTTTGCGAAGAGCAGTCTGTTAACCCATTGAACCATTAATGTTGTGATCTGTGTATCTGGGTCTAGAATCCCCAGCCTCCCCTTGTCCTTGGGTTGGACCACCAATACCCAAGCTACCCTGGTAAAGACGTTCGGAAGCTGACCATCGCCTCCCCACAGCAGGGTTGTTTACTGTCGTAACAGTGATCGGATGACCTCCTTACTGAGAGCCCAAATTGCGGATTTATACCAAAGGGCCGCCAGCACAACACTGTTAATTGCCAGCACCCTACTGATTAGGGAGGTGTGTTGGTCCTTCCCGTGAGCTAACTTTTCTAAAGCGGGTCTCAGTATCGACTCATCATTCGATGCAGGCTTACCTAGTGTCGTCAACATGATTCTCAGTACCTTAACCGGGGCTTATTCTGGGAGCCACTTGACCCACGGACGCTTCGGGGGGCGCACCCCTTCATGACAAATCCACCAACCCAGACTTTTATTTCCCTAGTTAACAGTCATGTCTCAGACTGTTGTAAATCGGTCAAATAGTCTTCTGATCTCATCCATCTTAGCTGCAGTGACATCCACCCTAATTGTCAAATCATCCACAAACATCAAACAGACGAGGTTCGCTTCCTCAAGGATGGTCGAAATTTGCAACTTCCTCAGATCTTTGTTGGCATGAAGGTACGCTGCCAAGGCCTCCATCACAATTATAAAGAGGAAGGGTCCCAGAGGGTCACCTTGTCTGAGCGACCGTTGCAGCAGGAAAGGCGACGCAACCCTTCCATCAACTTGGACACCCGTAGTGGCATTGTGATGCAGTATTTCGGTCCAACACCGAAAAACAGGCCCAATGTTCATTTTTTCCATGCATCTGTCTAAAAAATACCGGTCCATGTGGTCCTAAGCTTTTTCGAAACCGACTAAGACCACAGCCACATGGTCCAGTTGATGTAGCTCAGTGGTTAGAGCACCGGTTGGAAATGCGCATTGTGGTATGAGGTTGTGGGTTCAAAACTCCACAGCCTCGCGCATGGACACCGGCAGGGCGTTAGAATGACGCACGGCTGGACACACACTCCCCTGGGCTGACGCATGGTATTATTACAGACACTGCCTGCGCACCGCCCATGGGATAAGTCCATGGGTATTGTATGCTGGCCTAGTCTTCACGTTGGTCACTGGGTGTTGTTGGCTTTGGTCGCTCTGATGATCTCCCCAGTCCAGATATCACACACACTAGATTCAGGTACTGGTGGAGGTGATGAGAGCACCTCTCACCAGTACGCAGTACTCACTTCGTAGAGGCTCCATGGTGGGGAGCAACATACAACCATACATATAGCCCACGGGCACACATCTATGATACACAAACATATACGCATCACAAAAAAAGGGCCGGGTGGAGATCATGCAGGGGCCAATAGGTGATTGTTTGAGCCTGGCGCCCGAAGTACCCGTACGGCAAGGCTCGCTCGACTATGCTTCAACCAGGGATAGGTCGCGAGCCCTGGTGCCTGTCGCTACTGTTCGGTCCAAGTCCCCCTCGATACTGGTAGGGTGACGGTCCTAAGTGCTGGTCACACTAAGGTAGGATAATGAGCGCGCATGAACTGTGAGGATCATGGGGGAGGCTGTTGTAGGTACACATGGCGCTCCGGTGCCTCCCTGTTTGAGTGGATTTGAAGATCCTGAGGGTTGGGGGGGGGAGCAGGTGATCTGACAGTACAAATTGTGATTTCCCACTCCGAATACCTCTCCCCGTTGTGGCGTTGCAAACAATGATAGCTGGTGACAAGGGTTTCGTAGTGGATATTTGATTTTCATAGAGTTGAGCAGTTAATCCCCTCAGAGGAGGGCAATCAATGCTGCTCGTTAGGATATGGAGTGTCGTGTGTTGGTCCGGCTGATTGTGCATATATTTTGTAGGATTGACATGTGGTGCGTTCACATGACTTTATAGGTCTTCACCGATAACTTCCCTATTCGGATTCTCTTCCCCCCTTCATGGTGCTGCAAGATTAGAATACACGAAGGGGTTTCTGAGTAGGGATATGATTAAAAAAAAAAAAAAAAAAAAAAAAAAAAAAAAAAAAAAAAAAAAACAACAACAACACAGCCACATTCTGTTGATCTTGTCTTGTTAGTTTGAGGACTTCATTAACTAATAGGATATTATCTTGAATCCTGCGCTCTTTGACAAAACCGGTCTATGTCAGGTGAACAATATCGTCCATGACTGGGATCACGCGGTTTGCCAGGGCTTTCGCTAATCTCCACCGGTGTTAGTGCTGCTGATAGGAGCAGACACCGCTAACACCTGGGGAGAGGCTCCATCTATTGGTGGGGAGCATCACCTGCGGGAAAACGGGTTCAGCGTCCCATATACAGCAAGTGAGACTGACTGAGAACGGTGAGAACAATAATTGTGAGGCCCCCAGATCTGTGTCTCTTCACCCTCCAAAGAAGGGCGCCAGCTAAAGCTGCTAAGGGCTGGCACTAGGGGATTGACTGAGTAGGATATTGTAACTGTTGATATTTCTAAGCAGAATACTCTGTCGACCTATATTATTTCCAGTCTATACCTGTCCAAGCAGTAACGAATAGAACCCTAAACCCTTGACTTCTCTTTTCATCCACCTGCTATCCATCTTGTCCCCCTTTTTGTATAATAAAGTGAGAATGCCCTGCCCCACCAGCTCGCCTCCATCAGGTCCGGGGCCATTTGAGTCCAGAAAGTCTACCAGAACTCTTTAGGGAGCCCATCTATGCCCGGTGTCTTCTCTTCGCCCATCTGCATCATCCCCGTCCAGATTTCCTCCTTAGACAGGGGGCGATCTAGAGCTATTTTCTGCTGGGCTGACAAGGTCTTTTCCAGAGGTTTCAGGAAGCCCTCTAAGTTTTTATCCCTGACGTTCTTCTCCCTCTGGGCGCACCGAGAAGTGAACAGGTCCTTGAAGGACCTTGCTATCTGCACGCAGTGGGGGGTGAAGGCGACAATATCGTGATGTTCGGTCTGCAGATCATAAAGCGCTTCTATGGTCGTTCTGTGCGCACGCAGGCCATGATAAAGAATTTTTTATCCATAGTTCCTTTCGTTTGATGCCGTGCCAGTCGTCCTCTGATACGTGTTCCCTCCCAGCATTGTGTGGCAGAAGTTGAAAAGAGCAAAATGCTATACCACAGCTTGGCCCATACCCCCCTCAACCCCACTCTCCCCCCCCCCCACACCCCATTCGACACACGTTAGGTTTCAAGCAGGCATGAGCAGCTGTAATAGACACTAGCACAGCTAAGACTCAGGAACCCTATATGGAACTGCGGTCCACACTAAGGAACGAACCTGACACGGGTAAAAAACAAGGCTTGCTAGGCAACTTCAACCTCGCATGGCCTGACAAGCACAACAGGCCTCAATGCCAACCCTGGCCCCACAACAGAGAGTCTGGGAACGCATGCCACAACACCACTTTCAGTGGACTACCAACGGACGAACGTCATTCTCATCCCAGCTAGTCCTGTGGGAACGCATGCCACAACGCCACTTTCAGATGGACTACCAACTGATGAACTTCATTCTCATCCCAACCGACGAACAGGATAATCTGCCCACCTAGTCCTTCCCCCTCCTCATATCTGCCTCCCAGCTACCCCTCTACGCCTCATCAGCACCCATCTCCGGACCAACCACCCCACCACTCTCATCATGTCCATCGCACTCCCCACCCCTACCACCCCTACCACCCCTACCACCCCTACCCGACACGACACCGGCCAAGGACAGGACTCCCATACCATACCACCACGTGCTGCAGGGAGCAACAGAAAGGGATAAGTAGGTGGGCTGGATTCTGAGCGACACAGAGGGCCTGTTGGGACAACGTATGGCCACCGTGCTTGATTTAGGCTTGAGTTTGCACATCGACACAGAAAGAAGGGTCTTAGCCTCTCCACACACAGCAGGAAGATTACCGAAGACAGACACTTTGACTGCTATTCATAGACACTGAAGGGTGGGGGTTGGGGAACGGGAGGTGTGTGCCTGCATGAACTGGGGATCAAGCATAGGAGAGAAGGGGACCCAAGACTGAGGGCCTCGCCACACCACTCTTGAAAACTCATTTTCAAGAGTTGCTGCATCGCCTCACAGCCTCTTGAAACTTGCGGCACACAAGAGCTGTCAGAGTGGCTCTTTAAACCCTTTCAAGAGCAGCTCTTGAAAGATTGGAAACCCCAGCCTGCCTGCAACTCGTGCGTTTTCAAGCGTCCTTGGCCGCACCCTCGACGGACTTTCGATTTTCATTTTCAAGAGTTGTCAGGCCGTTATCCTGACGCCATTAAAAACAAAACAAAGATGTACGACTATCGTTTTTCATTTTTGGTCCAACACCATCGCCCTTTCCAGGGTGCTGTGTGGCAAGGGGCCGAAAACTCTTGAAAACCCAACTCTTGAGAACGTCTGACAGCTCTTGAAAAATTTCCCCGTTTCAAGAGTGGTGTGGCGAGGCCCTGAGTCAACAACGGGTTACCTGCTGAGTGATCGGGGCTGAGTGATCGGGGAGAAACCCAACACTCAGAATATGTCCCTACTTCTCGTAGAAGTAGCCAACGGACCTGTGGCCACTATCCCTTTCCTGACGCTATCATGCAGTCAATCAACTTATGCCACTGTGTACTTCTGCCTTCTGCCTGTTAAACACTCTACTTGCGAGGTAGGCCCTGCAGCTCGCTGTCGTTTCAGTCATTCTGACATATGCACGTATAAACAAACAACTACAATGTTCAGGTGAACGCTGGATCAGCTTTCCAGCAGAAGGTGCAGCTCCCCAACAATAGATGGAGCCTCCCCGAGAACGCTAGTGGTGCCTGCTCCTATCAGCACCCCTAGCATCACCGCAGGCTGTTCAAACACACACAAATTGAGAAACGGTCCAAATTATTGAAAAAAAACAAAAACGTGGCGCAGTTTCCATTGAGCTGTACACTCGTGCTCAGGATATCCTCAGGCAGCCAAATTATTTGTTACATGCCTCCACTCCGCAGCAGCAGTTCATCATATCGACGTGCTCCTTTCTGTCTGTGCTTCCCCCCTCAGCCCCCCCAACTATTTTAAGGGGTACCTTCAGTAGAGTCGATAACGAGTTATAATTGCACTATGGGGCAACATACAGCTTGCAATTGCACCTCGTGCACCCTACCTGGCCAGAACGCTGAGTGGCATACAAATACTATACATTGCCCGAACTGCAAGTCGAAACTGTATCTTGGCCCATAGTGCAATTATAACTCATTTTTGTGACTCTTGAGTAGTTTCCCCTTAATTCTTTTTATAAAAGCCCAGGTTCTTGTGGAGGCCAGGTTCCAGACACACGGTGGTTGTGCTTCCCCCCCCTTTCCCCCCTTCCCCCCCCTCCCCCCCCTCCCAAAGAAGAGTTGATGGTCAAGGGATCCAGTGTCCACAGTGCTCACCTGTTGTCCCCCTCGTGGCTCCCTTCCCCCCCTCCCTGCCCTTCTCCCCCAGCCACTATCAGCACACTATCACAAGCCCGATATGTTCTGTAGAACTCAGGCTACCCAGATTACCCAGGCTACCCAGGCTACCCAGGTTACTTACTGACAGGGGCTGGCCCCACCCCCTAGTCTGCTTTTTGGCCATACCAAGCAGAAAGTGGATTCCCAAAACCACCTCCGCAGCACTACTAATTCTTTCCATGTCCGGAATGTCAATACCAATTATCCCTTGATGTCACAGGATGTGATTCTGCCTCATTCAGCCGAGAATTCACGGGCAAACACGATTTTCACGAGTCATGGGGTGCAACATGACATTATCTGGAGAGATGCAGCACCTACCCCCCCCCCACCCCCCCACCCACACCCATCCCACCCCAACCCTTACACAAGAGACAATAACCTGCACACAAAAGTAAAAGCTCGACAGAAAATAAATAGCTACAGAAGAGAAAAGAACGCCCCGTCTTCCCACTGGTGCTGGGTCTGTGCTCAGAATCCATTCAATTGACCAGGTTCATGTGCTTTTTTTTTTTTTCAGACTTTTTTTTCCCTTTTGGGCCAGTGATCTGATCTATTCGTGGGGAGCAACAGGTGCTAAGAACCAGGCCCAGCGTCCCATTAAGCAAAATACTGAACAGCGTCCCATTAAGCAAAATACTGAACAGATGACATAGAACAAACGACAGACCGAGTCATTGCCCAGCTTCAGCTGAGAATACTAGCATATTCATGAACAACTGGTGAAAATCAGGCCTTCCTCTTTTGACCAGAAAATGCCAAACCACCCAAAACTCCCCCCCTACTCCCACGGCAAAAAGGAAGGAGAGGAAACCAACCTCTTCCTCCATAGGAGTAGACTAGCCCCCTTGCCACTATCAGTCTCCGCCAAGGATCAACATTGCATCAACCATGATCGACTGGTTTGATAGTATCCCTGGGAGGGGAGGGGAGAGGGGAATACCTCTCTCTCAATGAGAGAATAGCTGAAGTGGGGCAGTTATCATGTGACGGGAATAAATCATGTGAAGGGGGGCATGGTTGATTAAAAAAAAAAAGAAAAAAAAAAGGCGGGGGGTAAATGATAGGGATGGGGAGGAAAGTGAATGGCCTGCTGGCCCAGTGGCTAGAGCACCGGCCGGAAATGTGCATTGTGGTCTGAGGTGGTGGGTTCAAAACTCTGCGCCCTCGCGCACGTCCGCTGTTAGGCACTTTCATAGCGCCCAGCCATTCGTACACCCCCCTTGGGACGACGCATGGTCAGTTTAGACAGACACTGCCCGCACACCGCCCAAGGGGTCCTCGTCCATGGTTGTTGTATGCTGGAATGGGCTTGGGGGAGGGCTGTTCGGGGGTTGGTTTGCTCATTGTTCCGATGATCTCGGGTCTTTTCCGGTTGTCAGTCCGTGGGGAGGTGGGGGTTGTCCAGAGGGCACATATATGAACTTGTGGTGTGTATTCAGGAGTTAGTTGATCACTTGGGTAATGCACAATGGCTATCTTGTCTGCGGAAGTTCTTATCTAGTCGCAGATATGGTCGCACCAATAGACAGACCCCTGCTAGAATTGAAAGGACTGCTCATAGTAGAGCATGGTACAGGGCAACAAATGAGCATTGAAGAACCCCCATTCGTACCCTGCTCGAACCTCGTTGGCACATAGTAAACACTTGACTATAGTATAGTATGTGGGCCCAGAGAACCCTAGGTCTGCTACTCCCTGCCTCTCCCTTGGGAGGTCTCGGTCTAGACGTCTGGGTACCATGGGGTTTCACGGTTAGAGGGGAACCTTCATAGTGGAGGGGAGTGGCACAGTGGGTAGTATGTCTAGGTGTGTTCCCCCTCATGTGTGTCTCGAACCACGCGGTAAAAACTTCTTTTTTGTTTTTTAAGCTCACACTACCTACCTACCACTACTCCTAATTGTAGGCATACGGGGAACCCCGTAGCAGCCAGAACCGTGTTCACGAGAGCACATGCGGGGGCTGCTCCCGACCTGCAGGTGGGCGATACCGGCTAGGGGACAGCCGGTAGCATCAGGGACCATGCCAACAGGACCAATCCCTGTGCCTCCCCTCAGGTCCCCTCC
>BFEA01000252.1:1275947-1300688 GCA_003427395.1 Chara braunii
AGAGAGAGAGAGAGAGAGAGAGAGAGAGAGAGAGAGAGAGAGAGAGAGAGAGAGAGAGAGAGAGAGAGAGAGAGAGAGAGAGAGAGAGACGGAACCATACCTGGTTCGAATCTGAAACTGTGTGAGCGGCAGCAGAGACCACAGGAGATGTGAACTCTTTCTTTGTACAATAAAGATATTTTGCGTGTCAATCTCTCGTGTGATTCTTGTGTCTTGGCTAGCGGTTCCTAGTGTGAACACTCATCTGGATGCTCGTTGCATGTGCGTGCGAGGTTGAGGGTGATTGACTTGCGGATTGTTGCAGTAACTTAAGAAAAAGTGAAACCATTCAGCACACCTATTCTTTCCAAGGCCCCACACTGTCACAGGGCTAAAAATGTGCACAGAACTGGTTTCGATAGGAAACAGTTTCACTGTGCCACCACATCCTGCCTTTCAACCAGCCTTGAGGATAATTCCACCAGTTTGTTGCTTCTGTGAATTAAGGTGTCTCGAAGTTGTGACTGTTCTAAACCATGAGATATCATCATTGAATTGACCAGCCCCTAGGTAATTCAGAATTACTGTAGTAAGTATTTCACTAATCTGCTCCCAGTGAAGTTTGAACTCAGGTCTGTATTTCAACAGTTCAGTGGGGTAGCAGCTGAGATAGACCAGTACGTAGATGTGAGCTCTTCCAAACCTTGAGACCTTGTTCTTTTTTTTTTTTTTTTTTTAATTTATTTTAAGAACAGAACCTTGAGACCTTGTATTCATCCCTCAGATCCCTAAAAATCATACACCTGAAGAAAGAGCAACTACAGGCTTGAGAGAGAGTTTCACCGAGGACAGACAGGCTGCAATCTTAATTTGCTTGATGTAGCCACTGTGACTTTACAAACAGGACATGGTAAAGAGAATCCCTTCACCAAGATTATGCATAAGTACCATCCCTTGACACTTCGCAGACAGCGGGCCACAACTGCACGTGTAGACAAGAAGAAGCTAAGCCTGTGATACTCTTACTATGAGACTCCTTTGCGTGCCTATCATCAGATATGCAGTGCGCAAACTCCAAAGAACACCAATTCGAAGGGAAATACGCAGAAGTTGCAATGCGAATCAAAATCCTGAGAGTATCAGACAATGTTAGCACAAGGGAAGACTCAAATCATGATCTGACTCGGGATACTCGGAACTCGACACACAAACATCATCACACATGTAGAAGCAAGGTCGGCGTACATACATGGACTACAGGCCCCTCCGTTGCTCACGGCACACACGGGTGAAGAACCACGGATACGGAGGTGAGAAGCGATGAAGGAGAAAGGAGGGAGAAGACAAGAAGAATAGCTCGAGATAGCTGACAATAGTCTCTCCCAGCGATGTCCAAGAACCGTCTCCCCAAAATGCTGAATCCGAATCCTGCCAGGGCACTAACTGGCCCGAAACTCTCTCTCTCTCTCTCTCTCTCTCTCTCTCTCTCTCTCTCTCTCTCTCTCTCTCTCTCTCTCTCTCTCTCTCTCTCTCTNTCTCTCTCTCTCTCTCTCTCTCTCTCTCTCTCTCTCTCTCTCTCTCTCTCTCTCTCTATCTCTATCTATCTATCTATCTATCTATCTATCTCTTTCTTCCTCCTTCAGACAGCCCTTCTCTCCAGCAAGGAGCACCCATAATGAGGCACGGTGCACATGAAGGGAGAAATGAGGGTAGGGGCTTTGGCTCTCTGTCCGGGTCTCTTCGTTCACCTCCCCATCCTTCAGACAGCCCTTCTCTGCAGCAAGCAGCACCCAGAATGAGCCAACCAGGCTCCCCATGAAATGATGAAAGAGTGGGGATTAAGGCCCTGGCTACATACCCACATACATAATGCCATGCACCAGTGATGCTGCGCAGTTGTCCTCCCAATGAATGTCTAAAATCCTGAATGAACGTCTGAACCGGGCGCAATGTTGCAAGTTCCCCTAGCGCAGGGTCTCTCAACGCTATGGTCCCTCTTCGTCTGACTTCGTCATCAGTAGTCTTTCCATGTCACTCATTCCAATGGTGCACTTGTGTTTCAGCTTCGCATCCAACCTAGACCTGCCTAAACCTTATTTCCACTGGCGCAGTGTACTTGCACCCGGATTTTTTTTTATTTATTTATTTTTTTATTTTTATTTTTTTAATCATCCTTGCGCAGGGGCCATGCTAATCTTCTCTGTATCGTTCCAATTTTAACAGATGTCCCAAAAAGGAGCTTTGCACCCAAGGAGTTTCAAAACAAGCTTTGGCCAGCAAACTTATCGCTGATCCTGGTTTGCAAACAACCATCCTTTTTTAGTGGATAGTTATCACGGTCCGGGAGTACGGTCTAGACTTTGCATGCCTGCAGCGGCACCAAGTACATTGTTGCACCATTGGACCCGGTGACAGACAGTGCACATAACCTGACATGTCCATTGTCGCCAGCTATCATAAGCGCAAGGTATGATCTGGAGGTCAGCCAAAGGACTCGATGGGTCCCACGACCACCAAATATAAATCCCGATCCATACCACACATCATTTTGTGATCGCCTGTGTGGTCGAGTGCGACATGCTCGGACGCTGATCCGTCCGAACCACACTTGCGCCATAAAAAACAAATTTTAGCAGCCATCCCCTAGGGCTCATGTGCAACTACCACCAAAAGAACTGTAAGGAATCTACAAAAGACGAACATAGCAGCACCAAGCAACAATGCCTTCCGCAATGACCCCAGGGTACCATGGCTGCATTGCACACAACCAAAGAAATACACCACGTGCAATCACAGAAATAGCCAGGCAGCCAAACGAAGCCCTGTGGAACACCTGGAGCAACACTGCCTGCCTGATATTCAAGCACCTTGGACAGACTTGTAAACCATGTGCTCAGAGAAAAGGTATAGGCTGTTGGAATTACACCCACATAGCACTCTGGCCACAGTCCACGCAAACCGTGCACGCTGAAAATCACAAGCCTACGGCAGTCACACCCACGACACATACTAGGACACAGTGCATGTGTTTGTGTTGTGCATTCGCTAGACACACAAAAGAATGGTGACTGAGACAGACTGTTTCATCAGACTTTCACCGACTCATCAAGAGGTTCAACCTCAACAGTCTGCCAGGTGAATTTGACTGATGGATAGAACTCACCGTCTTACCAAAGCATGTGATACCATTGACAAAAGTGTTTGACTTTACTCACACCGACCCTGCCTGTGCGTCTGTATGTGTTATCATGTTGGCTGTACCCAACTCCACAAAAGAAGTATATGACTGTGCCATACTGTTTCGCCGGGCTCGTAAGGGTCTGTGTGGGTCGTAAACTGTCACCGCAACAACACCTTTTCCACCCAAATGAATGAACGGATCGAAAAGTGAAACAGCTTCACCTCCATCGCAATCAACATGAAGGACAGTAAGATAAGCGGATCCAAAATTGAAACAACTTTTTTTCTATTGCAAATAACATGGAGCACACAAAAACGGTAGTAAAACAGATATTTTGCCTTTTTCCTTGCACCCTCCTTTCTTCAGTTTTCTTACTTTGTTCCGCATTCTTTGGGGTACCCCTTTTTCCCTTCTTTGGGGTACCCTTTTTTCCGTTCCTCGGGGTACCCCTTTTACTCTGCCCCTCACATACAAGGTTAGCCACATTGATCGTGGTTGACCGCAAGCTGCCCACATCCCCGTGTGGCATAATGAACCACTTGCATGCTAGCAAAGGAGGCAGAGTAAAGGGGAAGGTATACTCCTGTTCATTTGTGTGTGTGTGCACTTTGTAATGTTCACAATACACAACTCCACATGTAGGGCCCAAAGAATTGCAGGGCTGGCATCTCAGTTTATGCCGAGGGAGCGCACTCCCACAATCATTTCAGAATGCAGCCCCTTTGCATGTTCACCAATTGCACAGAGAGGTCCCTCTGCAGGGCCCGGAGTTCCAAACATCTTCTTTCGGCACAAGTGCACAACTACATGAAAGGTCTGACGACTCTGACCGGTACTTCACTGCCATTGGAGCGAACAACCAAGCACCATTGTCAACTAGAGGAGCAGAACAACTAGCCCATAACTTATCAACATGGGTGAACAAATGTGCTGGAACAAGAACAAAAGAGGCTTTTGAAGTAATAAAGGGCAGATACCACATACGCAAGGGCTTGGAAAATACTGAAATATAATTGTGAAAAAGACAAGTTAAAACAACTGCAAGGATAGAGAAACACTTACATTCAGGACATCCATGTCATTTTCTTCCTTCATCACCGGAAAGGTGACATCCTTAAGCCATTTTGGTGATAGTGAGCCCTTCTCCGTCCTTGTCCGTGCCTGTCTCAGCCATCAACCAAGCACCAAACAAAATGTCAAACAGTCATCAGCATGCCTCACTCGCTGCACTGAAAACTTTACCTGTCAGAGGTAAATACATCATAGCTGTCGCAGGAGCAATACCAACGGCGAAAAGCATTAATCCGTGCCCTCCCAACTACAGGGGAGAAAAAGGAAAACAGCAAAAAAAACAAAAACGAACAAAGGATAATGTAATGATCTTCAAAATCACGGACTGAGAACTCTGCTGTTTTCTGAGCTTTGCCGCTGGATTGTGTGACTCGCTGAGAATCCTGCATTCTGCTGAGGTTTCTAAGTCCGTGGGTGTGCATGTTTGCTGAGTTTCCGTGTGTTTGTCTGAAACCACGATTGATTGGGGGTGTGCGTGACCCGCTAGGGTACTTGTACACTGGAAAGGCCCTCAGGCCGGGTACTCACCTGTGGCCGTTCTTTTGTGGGGTTGCGGCGGGGACGTAGTGGTAGGCTAGACCCGCGTAGGATGGAAAACACTCGAGTAGCGGGTAGGGTAGGCCCGCATAGGTTAGAAAACACTCGAGTAGCGGGGAGGTAGGCAGAAGAAGACAAAAAGTAAGTGGCTTCAGAGGCCGACGGAAACTTAAGAGTCCAGTAGTCTGAGTCAAGGGCCTGCAGCAAAGGATATCCGGCTGCAATGATGTTTCCCTCAGAAAGGAGGAAGGTACCTGTAGCTTGGCAGGCCGAGCGGCCTGGTAAGTCACCGCCCAAGGAGGCAGCAGTCCGGTATATCTTCAGGAAGAGAGGTGAGCTCTTCCTCATTCTGCGGTGTACACGTTTGGCGTCACGCTGATGGAGCGAGTGCTTGGTGTACCAGTGCTGGCCCTCCACCTTGCTATGGTGGAGAGGACCAAGGAGGTAAGTATCGGG
This sequence comes from Chara braunii, assembly GCA_003427395.1. Lineage (NCBI taxonomy): Eukaryota > Viridiplantae > Streptophyta > Charophyceae > Charales > Characeae > Chara > Chara braunii. Next base: position 1,281,172 of record BFEA01000252.1, read on the forward strand.
GGAGTAAGAAGAGGAGGAGGAAGACACTGGGTAAGGAGGATAGTGGCAGAGGTGCTTACCTGGCCATGGTGGTCTGCATCTTTATCTTCTTGGATGACTCTGCGCCTGGAAGGCCCCAAAGGGGGTTGGCTTCATCAAGGAAGACCTCGGGTTAGTGTTAGGCATGGCGGCCTTAGTCGGAGGGACAACACATTGTCTTTGCGTTGTCCTTTGAACATCAGAGCAGGGCTCCGCTAGTCCGCCATAGCCATCCACTCAGCCAAGTAGGCTATGGTGGACCTCGTGAGTTGCTGGCAGTAAGGAGGAGATTCACACATTGGTTCTGGTTCATTCATTCATTGTTGCTATTATTACTATTATTGAAAAAAGAAGAAGTTGGAGGAAGTCAAGGAGGTTGGAGATGGAGGGATTTGACATTGGTCTTTGCTGGTTTACATCTTCTTCTTCTTCTTCTTCTTCTTCTTCTTCTTCTTCTTCTTCTTCAACTCTTATTTCTTCTTCTTGCTTCCAAGTTCTTTCATTTCGGTTGCAATTGAACGGCATTGTCTTTCTTTGAGTTACTCCCAACAAGATAGCCAGGATATAACAACCTGTTGGTGAGCAAGATCGTATATTCTTAAAAGAACAACGCATTGGTGAACAACATAGTAAGCTCTTGAAAGTACACCAATACGTTCTCCTGCAAAAACGAAAAAACCTAACTAAAAAAGATGAGGATATCTGAGCGTCTTCCCAACATTTCATGTCCTGTAACAACAGCAGTCCATGTTTCAGTTCAAGGGCCTTAACTTCAACAATATCTCTAGCACATTATGTTCCAAATGTGGCAGCTGTACCATGTCCTTGAATTGAATAAACGCATACTTGGAAGTGCACGGCGCACTGCTCGGTGTGGTGCGGCACATGTTGCAAAGCACCCCTACCGGTATGCTGTCCCAGCAGAAATGTCATTGTCATCTATTTTTATTGTTTCTTGTACAGGGGGATCAGAAGGGGGTTACAAGTTACAACCTACAGAACAGATACTGTTAAGTACAGTCGTACCGATTTTACTTCTCATGATTTCATCCCATTAGGCGTTCTCATGATTTCATTCCATTGGGCGTGAGAAGGTTCTTGGGACATCGCTCTTGGTCATGATGTCGCGACAGTACTGTCCCTGACTGGGTACTTGAAAAACAAAAGTCCCAAAACAATTTCTCAGAGGGGGCGTGGTTGCCCACCGATCCAGGCCTGCAAACCTTTTTTTCTCTCGGGGTCTATTTTCCCACAAGCTGCGCATGCCACATGCTGCATGGGTCCAGTGTGTGTTCATGTGCTGCTCTTGCACAATTGCCCGCACGACGTGTGCTTGCAAGTATGACAGAAAGTCTGCAATTGGCATTTTCATTGTGCCCTTTAGGGGTAGGAAGTACTAGGAACATAAGACTAAAATTTTTTTATTTCTTTATCCTTATTTTCAATTCAAGCCTACAGACAGTGCACTGCCATTAAAGCAGATCCTAAAGCAATTGTTAGTCTTTCTTCAGGAAACTTGTAATTACCGAGGGCCTAACCGACTCGTAAGCTCAGAAGCGGAATTATTCTCGTGATCACCCACATTATGTTCTTCTTTAAACCGCCACCAGAATTGAAATCGAGCCAATCCGATATACCGAAGGCTCGGGGCTACCGGACCAAAATGGCTGGCGGCACCACCCGAAAGAAAAGAAAGCGTGCCGCTCTGGTGTTTCGGCAAAGCTTGGCCCGCAGAGGGGGATCAGCCTTGGGAAAAAGAGGCTCCGATGTACTGGTGATTTAAAAAACGAAAAACTCTGATACTTGCTACACCTACTTGCTCAGCTAATAAGATGTGCTTTTCTAGTCCGCGGAGCATGAATCAAGTTACATCCTTCCTGAATGAAAAAAAAACAATAACAATAACAGAGGCGTTGGAAATTGACATCACAGTATCGCTAATATGATCTAGAAGGCCACATGCACCAAGACCTTCAGTGAAAAGATTTAAAAGAACACACATTCTTCACACAGATGGACGGAAGAGCTCTAAAGAGTTCAGGCCCTTCAGGGAAATAGGGCTGCACTCTCAGCGGAGCATTACAAAGAGAGGAGAAGGGGAATGCAACGAGAAAAGGCGATAGTTATGAAAGGTGACCATAATACAGTGATATGCTACTAGGATGAGCAACCAACCGTCCTTTCTCGGTGCAGAATCGGCACAGCCAGTACGGAGCAGTGACATCTAATAGAGGAGAGGACGCAAGACGGTGACAAAATATCGTTCCAATTCCCGAAACGACATGCAGAGACATCAGCAAGGAGGGGACTGCTGAGTTGCATTCTGTCAGGGGAGGAATAGCCAGGAATTCTATTTGGGTTTAGTTAACTTGGGTATCATTCAATATGTTGTTGACATTAATAAATACTTGGACCTGCTCTCCTACCTGCTGTGAGGTTGACTGTCGACCCCCGTACGTACCTGTTGCTGATTTGGGCTATATGCCCTTAAACCACCACTACACCCGGGCCTGCAGGCTGCACACTTTTTTTCCCTTTTTTTGGCTGGCACCGCCAGCCATCGTGGTCCGATAGGCCGAGCCTCCGAAATTTTTGTAGGTGACGAGTTTCTTTTTCAGCAAGGCCACTGGTAGGGCCGAGTACTGGCGGTTTAAAACCATCTGTACACCCGAGTCTCCGTCCCAAACCGGCGGGTCATGCTAGAAAAGCAGGGTATGTTGGAGAAGGAGATTGTGCATGGATCTGATAGCCACCCACTGTCAAACGCAGCTCAACCAGCCTACTAAACGGACCTAACCACTGCCTACCTCGTAACTGGGTGGGCAGAAAAAAAAGGGGACCACTCCAGCAATCCTGCCATCTGCCTTGCCTATACTTGGCAGATATATCATATAGTTACACATATCCTTCGTGGCAAGTTCAAAACACTGTTGACTTTTCAAGTCTATTCTCCCATTCATTTACAGGCCTCGCTAGAGGCTTGTTTTCGCGAAACTGTTTGTGACAAATTTCGATTTTCAAAACTGCGAACACATCAGTCAAAACTAGTTCAACAAAGCATTTTATTACTCCAAAGGAAAATGATCACTCAAGGAATGAGAAACCCAGAGTGATTTGGATCCGTATGCACGTACTTGGCTGAGGAGTTACAGTTAACAGCCCCTGCGTGCTGTAAAGTTGCAAGATCCACCGAGGACGAACATGCAAGCTTCTGCAGCCATGGATGGCTTCAACTGCCGTAAGGGTGCAGATCTGTGAGCACGACCGGGGCCTCACCCTCAAAGTAGCCCGACTCCAGGAAGACTTAGTTTTACATCCGTAAAACATCGCCTCGCCTCACAGTAGAGAATAACTTGCAATTGGACAGCAAGACAAGTAGGAGAGGAGCCCGATAGCAGGGACAGTCACCACGTCATCTCATCATCAACGACAAGACTTGCATGCGAATGCACAACTCATCAGCGAGGACGAGACAGTCAACCTCTCTCTCTCTCTCTCTCTCTCTCTCTCTCTCTCTCTCTCTCTCTCTCTCTCTCTCTCTCTCTCTCTCTCTCTCTCTCTCTCTCTCTCTCTCTCCCCGTTATGTCCCCAGAAAAATAACTAACCAGTGAAAGATGATGTCTTGAACTCCAGCAGATCGCAGAGTGAAGGCCAGCCTATGGCCAGTACCAGTCCCAAGCAAATGGTATCCGGGTCAGTGCTCCGCTGCGCTCAATGCTGCTGAAGACATCTCTCTTGCCAGTCTATCTCCTTGCTCCTCTAGTGCTAAGGCACACATCCACAGAGTGCTGCGCTACAGCAGCCCGTCACCAAGGCGTAGCTGCTACCTGTTTGCAACTGTGTGCTGGGCCCAGAGGTCAAACCCCATGAGACCCCCTGCTTGTCCTCCTGGTCCATTGGATCAGGCCTGGTTCAACGATCCATGAGAATGGCCAAAAACCTGGCCCAGAGGTCAAACCCCAAAAAAACAGCCAGCCTGGGTCACAGTTGGACGTCCAGGCCTTCCTGCTGCATCGACAGCTGGTCCAGCGCTACCAGACAAAAGAAAGTCCAGTCCTTATATGGATAAAACGACTCCAGGGCGCACCCAAGAGCCTAACACAGTGGGGCCACCCCTGACCTGTTGAAATACAGACCCGTGCATGGTGGAACCTGATGTGTCAAAAACCAAATATTTCTGAATTGCCTGGAGCCGGTCAGCTCAAGGACAATATCTTAAGGTCGTGGCCCTTTTTTTCAAACACGGCTCCAGAACATGTGAACCATTCCACCACTGGTCAAGAACAGGCACCTGTGCCTGTTTGGACACAGAGAGTCCGCGATGACATTGTCCTGCCGTCTTCACCCGAATAGAACGCCCGGTCATTATAGCTGTATTTGGCACAACTTTCAGCCCAGACACAGTGATAATTACTGGGCGTTCTATTCGGGTGAAGACGGTAGTCCAGAGAAAACCAGAACAGAGAAAAGACACTGTCCTAACGCAGACAGAACCAAATCTAACAGGAACCTGGGAAAATAAAATGAACTCAGCATAAAATACGCCAACAGAAAATAAAATAACCCTCAGCCTGAACTTCAGGAATAAGTCAACGAGGCTGGATTCGGTAGGGGTGAGGGGTGGTATATCCTTCCAACGGGAAGTAATCAATGCCGTTCCACTCGGGCCTTCTGACCATAATGGGAAGGAGCGTGGGGGGAGTACACGACGTATTCTTTGGACTTGTCGGTGGAATAGGAACCCAGCTGATGCTCCCCAGAATGGACAAGGAGCCAGAACCATAAGGTTTTGTTCATTCTTTATTTAAAAAAAAACTCGGCCTGAAAATCAATAAGACCAAGGCCCCAAAAGATATCTGTGGCCCTAACGCCACCCAAAATGTGGGTCGTACAGCCTCAGGGGCCAGTACCTGAAGTTAGGCCTCTAGGGCTCATGAGCGAGGCCTATGCCTGCCACAGAGAGAGAGAGAGAGAGAGAGAGAGAGAGAGAGAGAGAGAGAGAGAGGATTTGAAAGAAAGGCCGAGAATGGTTGTCATCCGTGTGAGCAGCAAGGGAATGAAAAGAGAGAGGGGTGAGGAAAAAGCGAGGCAGAGGTCTGACAGCCATTCTGACATTATGGTGGTCAAGAATCACGAGGAGGACAGCTGTCAATGGTTGCAATTTTCAGTCCAGATATGGAAAGGGCGAGAGAATAACCGAAGCTAGAGCCAGAAGGAGAATGATCATAACAAAGCAGCAGAGCGAAGGACAAATAAATAAAAAACGAAGGGAAGAAATAAAAAGGGAAGACAGAGGCCTAAGATCTATCCCGACCACAGAGTAAAGGGGTTGAAGTCCCATCATCCCCACATGGAGTGAAAGAGAGGGAGAGAGAGGACAGTCTGACGGCTCTTCTGACAGAAGAGCCACCTAGACACTCAGCCCTCAATAGAAACAAACACAGCCATGTGAGTGTGAGCGCCCCCCACCCCCCCAAACCCCGCTCCCCACCCCCTGCCCCTCCAGCACTCACCGGATGTCAAAAAGACAAGAACGGTAGCGGTAGATACATTCTCCATTTTTCTCATTTGGTGAGTGTGGTATGGCGAGGCAAGATGCCCTCATCCAGCTTCTCACTAAAGTTGAAAGTTGTGAGCAAATCATAGGGCGTCGCCACACCACTCTCGAAATGTGAAAAAGACAGAAATGGGGCGGGTGCATTTGGCCATGTTCTAGCGGAGAGTTCATTCTCATTTTGCACATTTCGAGAGTGGTGCGGCGATGCCCATAGTTGCACAGCACCTCGCTCATCTCCCCCCCCCCCCCCTCCCCACCCACCCCCTCCTCCTCTCCAACCAATGCGGGAACCGTGAGGGAACCTTTCAACGTGCGAAGTACTCGGCAGCTTTGGTGAGTTTCTCCCTTTTCCATGGTTTTCATTTTGGTGGCTCCTTCTCCTTCGAACCCATCAACATACACGTACATGTATATAAAGTATTATAAACGGTTTACAGCGCAGCTCTGTTTGACGATATAATATATACATGATATTCTCCATTTTTCTCATTCGGCGAGTGGGTATGGCGAGGCCCTGTGCGCCCTCGTCCAGCTTCTCACCGAAGTCGAAAATTTGTGCGCAAATCATAGTTGCACAAAACGTCGCTCATCGTTTTTTGCACCCACCCACCAGTGTGGGAAGCACGAGGGAACCTCTCAATATTATGCCAAGTACTCAGCAGCTTTTGTGAGTTTCTCCCTTTTCCCATTGTTTTCCTTTAGGTGGCACCTTCTCCTTCGGGCCCACCAACATACGTATACTTGTATGTATACATGACATCTATAAATACAAAAGCCTACACTTTTGGGTTCAGATTTTTTCCCTGGATATTTTTACGTTCTAGCCCCTAGACTTGGGCAATCAACAAAGCATTGATGTTCATAGTGCGGCACACATTTCTTTTCGGATAATAGTCCACAGACCAGCAAGTTACGCTTCAAGGACCTTAATGAGAAAGTCGCACAGAGAGGATGGAATTCAATCCGTCAGTGAGTGCTGGGGTCAGAAATGCAATTTGGCAAGTCTCTAGAGCCGTTCAAAAACACCCAAAAAAAAATAGGAGCAACAAACAAAGGACATAGACTGTGATACTACAGAATCCAAGAGGTCTGACGGAGTAAACTAAATTCACCACCTAGCAGGTACCCTCTAGAGCTTTCCGTGTGCCATGACTGGCTGAGGAAAGGCGTAGCTCTCCTCCTCCTCCCCTCCCCCTCCCAAATGCTTCTCCGCAGGGCCCATACTAATGTTTTCTGTGTCGTGGCTTTTCTAGATTCAAGACCGCAACTGGTTTAGCATACATTGTTCGGTGAGTTATATGTTGCACCGGCCGATGTACACGTATGCCAGAAAAGTCGAGAAAAAGTTTGAACGTTCTCCGTATCACCAACCTGTGCGCGGCATCAATTGCCCTTCTGCAGGGAAGAGAATTGGATGCATATGTCCTTCGGGACATCCGTTAAAGTTGGATCGATACAGAGAAAGAAGATTAACATGGCCCCCGCACAAGGATGACACGCATAAATCGAGAAATGGTCCGAATTATTTTGTCAAAAAAAAAAAAAAACAGAGAAAAGGAGGGAAAAATGAAAGAATTGTCTGCATATCGTAGACTCACAAGCCCTGCTTGTCTAAGGAGATTCATGTTTGACTTTGGCGACCGAATGTGACCACACAGACCTCTTGAGTGCTAGGAAGGCTGCCACTCGTTAGCCTCTGCCTCTACCACTCACTACTTCCCCTCTCTGGACCAGTACGTCCCCGCTGTTACCCATTCAAAACAACTTTAGCGACGGAAATGTGACCAGAGACCTCTTGAGCCCTACCTTGTTCCCTCCAATACAATGTCCGGTCATTAACGCTGCTGCATGTGGGGTATCTTCCAGTCTAAATACAGATGTAATGACCGTACGTTGTATTCGGGGGAAGAAGGTAGGAAGGCGGCCAGATACTCGTCACCTGTTAGCCTGCCTCTGCCACTCAACACTTCCCCTGTCTCTACCAGTACTCCCCCTCTGTTACCTATTCAGGACTGAAAATATGATCCTTCTGCTCAGGGAGGCCGCTGGTGTGGTTTCTGGTTCTGGCCCATGACAGCCAGAAGCAAAGGGGGTTTTTTTTTTTTTTTCCTCTTATAAAACAAAGTTGAATACTTCTGGTAGAGTCAGCTGATGTAAGTAGGCCACCTTAGTTGGATCTGAAGTCCCAAGTGTCAAAGAAACACTGCGGTTTGTGGCCACATCATGACCTCACCACTACTCTAGGCCCGACAAGCTCCCCTCTTCAGATCTGATCAGATCAGATCATTGTGCGCACATATTATCCAAAAGATCATCTCGATTGGGATCCATGTGCGCGCACACATAATCCAAAAGTTCATCTTGTTAGCCCCTGCCAAGCCTGAACGGAATGTGCGACAAGTTATAACCTTCGATTCGTTCCTCGACTTCCAACAATGAAAACAAAAATTGCTGATCATACCTTTTGCCAACGCTACGTATTGACCCCACCAACCATTGCTTCCCAGATGTCGGTAGGCCGCAGCAGAACTCCGTTGCATACAGACTTTCTTTCTTTTTTTTATATATATAAAGCTACAATCTTCTCTCAATTTCATACAGACTTTCTTTCTTTATATATATATATATATATATATAAAGCTACAATCTTCTCTCAATTTCACCTCACACTACCTACCTACCTGCCACTACTGCTAATTGTAGGCATATGGGGAACCCATAGAACTCCGTTGCATACAGACTTTCCTTCCGCCCGATTTTGTGCAGCAAACCTTGGCCAGTGCCAGCGACAGTCCCACCAGTTCCAGATTCGTTTCAACGCTATGCAGTCCACCACCAGAGGTGGCTACGACCTCCTTCATCCAAACACAACACACCCTCATCATGTGCCTGTATTGGGCCAGAAAGACAGCTAGTATGCATTCATGATGAGGGCATGTTATGTTACGTCTGGGGGAAGACTGTGGCGTCCGACTGCTTTGCGAATCCAATAACACCTGGGACATCCACTTAAATTCCTTCCTTGTAACCATCGTTTGGCTACGGGCACTGCTCTGTGGGACTGCAGACAAAGTGGGCAGTGGGTTTGAAACCTTGACTGATGGAAGCCTGGCCAGGACAATCACGAACTTCGAAATTTTTCCACCGCCGCTACGTTAACGTAGCTATGCAGGCAGAGCCTAAATTGCCAAACCTGTTCTTCTTTGTACCCAAACTAGTCAAGCCAGTCTCCGCCAGGTCAGTACATGGAAAGCGTGGCTGCACATGTCCTACACTAGCACTGTCCTAAATGTCTCTGACTTATTAATAAAAAGTAAACATAGAAGTCTCTGACTGCAATCACGTCCAGAGTTTAGTAGAAAAAAAACAGGTCCTAGTGTGAGTATGCCCTCAGGCTTGTCAGTTGGCTTTTACCAGCCAGACCGAGCATTGACTTAAACTACCAGCACATGGCCTCAGGCAACTTGAGAACAACATGAAGCTTTCTCCAAAGAATTCGGAGACTTAGGGCATCCGGACCAAAATGGGTGGCGGCACCAGCGAAAACAAGAACAAAACCGCCCCACTGGGGTTTCTGCACTCGCGGTTTTAAGGTGCCTGATCTATCTGGGCCAGTTCGAAGTTCAAAATGCACTAATGCTTGCTCAGATTCTCTCTGGAAATCACTGTATGTTAGGCATCCCAGCAAAGAAGGTGTCTTTTTGCTGGGGGAGGTTGAATGCCATCAAGACCCCCCCCCCCTGCTCTGCCGGGGGGGCAGGAACATTTCCTAAGTTCCACCCCAAGGGGGCTGCTTTGTATTATGTATGGTTCTTTCAAGCTTCTGGTGGATATCTGAGCTTGCCTCTGAGCTCAGAGGCAGGCTGACCTCCATCGTTTCGGTAACTTATGGGTTCCACTGCAGCAAGTTGCTTTGCCCACACTTGGATCCATATCCATACAGCCAGGAGAGTCCAGGACAATTTTTCTGTCACTTTTGGGGTAGTACATCATTTTCTCCTGTACTGAGGTGTTGTGCAAAAGAACTCAATCGAGCAGTGTTTACGACAGCCGTCTCTGGTGGCACCGTCTTTCCTGAATAGAAAATGCGAAGGTCATTATCGCTGTATCTAGACTGAAATAGAGCTATAAAGATCGAGTGTTCTATTGGGGGGAAGACTGTAAAATTGAGGCCTTAGTGAGGGTCAGGAGAGTTCCAAACAATAGGATCGGCTTAGGGTCGGACTGCACTACCATCGTCTCGAAGTCCCCCAACGCAACGCACCCTGATCATGAAAAAGTTGCCCCCAAAAAATACAGCTATAATGACCGTGCAATGCGGCATGCATTCCTTTCGGAGAGAGTGGTAGTACTTAGGCTTTAGTGAGGGTTAGGAGAGTTCCAAATGACTGGTTAGGTGTAGGTCTGGGCTGTACTACCGCCATCTGTACCAGACTGGAATATTAGCTCGTACCTATTCATTACAAGGGTGTGCTGTCCTCAGGCCAAGCCGCACTGATCAAGCTGCATACATAGTGTTCAGGGGAAGAAGAAGGGCACCTTGATCTTCCCCTGGACACAACGCACCCTTCTGATGAATGTATACATAGATGATACTTTCCAGGGACGATACAGTCATGGTGAGAGCGCTCTGTGCTAGGGGTAAGACAGGTAGCACAGGCTGCAACTAGGTCATTATCAATTACCCGGGGCTAAGTCCCACTAGCGGGGGGGGTAGGTTTTTTTTTTTTTTTTTTTTTTTCAACTTACGATCCTGGCAAATTCCGAAGTGTAGATACACAAGGACAGGCAATGCCGTCCAATTGCAAAAGAAGTGAAAGAACTTGAAAGGAGAAAGTGACAAAGGAAGAAGAAGAAAGAAGAAAGAAAGAAGAAGAAGAAGAAGAAGAAGAAGAAGAAGAAGAAGAAGAAGAAGAAGATGTACACCAGCAAAAGACCGATGGCAAATCCCCGTCTCCCGCCAACCACTCTCCACCTCCTCATCTCCCCCAATCTTTTTCTTCCACAAAATAATAATAATAACAATGAATTGCTGAACCAGAACCAATCTCCAAATCCCCCTCTTACTGCTGGCACAACATGAGGTCCACCATAGCCATGACCTTCACCTCCATCCACCAGGAACAGGTGATGGCTATGGCGGACTACTAGGGGCCCTGCCCCGATGTTTAAAAGACGCTGCAAAAGTAGCTATGTCCTCTACACCTCAGGCCGCCATGCCCGACTCTGTCATGAAGCATTCTTGACACAGCGCTACCCCTACAGTGGCCTTCCAGATGGAGCTTCTACCAAGGAGATGAAGATTAAGTCCACCATGATAGCCAGTAAGTACCCCTACCACTCTCCTCCTAGTCCCCTCCGCCCTCCTCCTTCCAGGCACTGTCCACCGTATAGCCGAGGTGGCAGCCTAGACGCTCCTCCTCCCAGTGCTCCACACAGCGCTCTTCCACCAGCGCTCCAGCAGCGTAACGCCCAAACTCACACACTGCAAAACGAGGAAGAGCAAAGAGCAAAACACTCTTCCTCAAGACATAGCGGGCAACCAGCCTCCTCCCTTTCGGAGGGAAACATCATTGCAGGTCTGATATCGTCCGCTACAGGCCCTAGACTCAGACTTCAAGACTGGTACCCTAAATTTTTTTATTTTATTTTTTTTGAAACACAGGCTCCAATCGAGCGTCACGTGCTGAGAACCGGGCTCAGCGTCCCTTCTGAAATGCATACTAGTTGAAAGTTTGAGAGAACAATCATGAGTATGCGACAATCAGAGAAAAAACACAGAGCTGGAAACGGGGTCCAGTGTCCCATACTTTTAACTAACTGAAACAAAAGCCCGGTGTCTGCCTCTTCATCCATTTTGCCGGATGCCAGGTCCTACACAGAAAGCTAGCAGCCCTTGTCTCCCTTCCCTAACCCATGGCATGGCACAGATAACAGCAAGAGCCACTGGGGGGCACCAGTGGGTCCTCCTTCTGTCTCCTTGTCGGCCCCAAACTTCTGGTACCCTAAAACTAGGCCTACTGGACTCCTAAAATTCGCGTGGCCTCTAAAGGCATTGAGTTTTTGTCTTCTTTTGGTCAGCCTACCCCTAAGCTACCCCTCAGCTACTTGAGAGTTTTCCCCCCTGCAACCCTCAAAGTCACGGCCACAGGAAAGTACCGGCCGGCCATGTAGTTCAACCGAATTTGAAACTTGGGTCTGTATTTCAACAATAATCACACTAGGACTTTCTTGGATGTATAAGGCCTGCTTTTTGGACCAAGTGGTCGATACCGATGCACTTGACCGCAATTGCGTCCGCAGAGAAGTTGAAAAACTCCTAGTGTGAGTATGGCCTGAGCTAGGCCCGTTGGTAGTTTCAGCGTTCCAGTTGCGCAACAGCCAGGACAGCAAAAAACGATAAGAAAACAGCTCTTATCTCCAGCCGTTAGATTACCGTTGCCGCCTGAAAAGATCAGTTAATATATCAATCATGTGTAGAGAGGGAAAGGTAAACAGAAACCAAGCAGTCGTATCTGGAGACTACCAGACAAACCACAGCTTTCTTCGGATACATGAGCAACAAGAGGTATACAGAACAAGGCGGTCCTCGTTACTTTTTTTTTTTCTTTCTTTCTCTCGTTACTTTTTTTAGTTCGCACTGACAGGTGTGCTCGACTGATACAACCTCCCAGCCATTCCAGATACAGAACCACCAGTACGTTTCACAGGCAAATTGTGCGCAACTTTCGGGGCTCAGCGTACCTGGTGGGAAAGGGCTAGCCCAGTGACCATGACCAGAAGAAATTTGCATGGGCATGCGGCAGAAATCAACAGCAGACATCGGCCAAAGAGCCTCGGAACGACTGCGGTGGTGGTTCAAGCCCGGCCAGTACACCGGTCCTTGTTTCCAGCGTACTGCTCCTTAAAGGCCGGGGGGTACAAAAAATGCGGTAGGTACTGGTGGTTTTAGTGCCGGTTGGGGCGGCCTACTGGTGGTCTGAGTGTTGGGGCAGCCGTTAACGCGGAAGCGGAATCGGCCTGCCCCTCCGGTCCAAATTCATTTGAGGCCGGGGCTAGGAAAAATGCCGTGGGTACTGGTGGTTTGAGTGCCAGTCGCCGGGTGTTTATTTGCCCCCTTGAGCTACCATCATTTGAACTGACTGGCCCTAGGTAATTCAGAATTGCAGTGGAGTGCAAACATAGGTCTGTATTTTCAACAGTTAGGGGTGCACTATCTGTGCTAGGCCGGTTGGTCCGTCGGTTGGTCCGTTTGCCGTTTACTCCTCTGTCCTATCCGCCGTTTTCTCGTACTGAGGGGCTCTTGCGGGAAAACAGGTAAAGCATCCCTTGCAATATCCAAACTTCTTCCCTCTCCGTTTCCTGGCGTCTTTGATTTGCACCGTTTTTTTTTGTCTTCTCTTCCCGTTCGCTTGCCCCCGTCATTTCCGTCTTCTTATTTTCTTCGCTCTTCCTTTTTATTCCTTTTTTAAAGTTTTTTACCTTTCTTTTCCATTTCCGCCTTCTCGCATTCGCCTTCCCACTTTTCGCATTCTCTTTCCGTTTTCTTGTTGAAGTTGTTGCTGCTCCTCTACATCCGTTTTCTTCTTCTTCTTTTTTTTTTTTTTTTTTTCTCACTACCTTCCTACCACTACTCCTAAGACTATATAGAGGCTGTCTCTTATACACATCTAGATGTGTATAAGAGACAGGGATTGAACCCACGACCTCCTGAATGCCACTTGTTAGCCGTACCAACTGAGTTATGTGGAGTGTGGGGTGAAGGGTACAGGAACCGTGTGGTAGGTAGGGCGAAAATGGTTCGGGTTGCATAATGGATAGTTCATCGTTCGAGGGGAGTAGTCGACTCACATACAAAGTGGCCCCATGGGTCACCTACGGACACCGCATGGGTGGGTGGGTGGGAAACCACATCGTAGGTAGAAATACTACCTGGGGCAGTCCACGTAGATAGAGTCTGCCTGATGACCAGCAGGTGCGAGTTGACGGTTGTCTCATGGATTAGGATAGGGATGCTCGCGAGCAAGTAAAAGGAAGGTTTGGAAAATAGCAAAGAGGTCATTGTGAGTAGAAGAAGATGAGATGAGGTGGGGAGGCATACACTCAATCAATACGAGTGAATGCTTCTTCATGAATAGGATCGATAATGGCGGTGATCTGAGATCCAGAAGCATCGGTAGAAATGGCAGTTGTTGAAAGACGAAGAGTCCAAAGCCTTCCCGGGAGAAAAGGAAGGTGATTCACCCACCATAAAAGGACATTGATGATAGTGCTGGGAACTTGGACTGGAGTGTCCCAATTAGAGGTGGAGATACCATCGTAGTGTGACGAAATAAAACGTGAGACTCGTTATTTCCCGAGACTCGATGGAAAGCTTCAGTGAGTGAAGCAAGCTTTCCTGCGAGCTTCGCAAGTGACCTGCTGGAAGCGGGCGAATCGAAAGTAGACGACATAAGATCAAGAATTTTGGATGCCTTGTCTTGCGGAAAAACCTCGACTCTCTTGTCATGAGAATCGACAATACAACCTAGAAACTGATTTGCTGACTTGGGAGAAAAGAACATTTAGGAAGACTTAGGTAGGAAACACATGAGGCCTCTCCAGAGTCTCCACCATCTCCTTCACTCCCCGCGCCCGCGCCCCCCGCCCAACCCCCCCTTCCTCCTTCCAATATCCATCTCAACTTCCTTCTCTCCTCCATCTCCCCTCTGTAAATACTTCATATATACGCCCCCCCCATCCCCATCCACCCGACCCCCCATTTGAACCAAGCCTTCCTTTCACCTATTGCTAGCCATGTGCGCACGCACCCATCCAATCCTTTCCATGTTTGGCTAGACAGAGAGGTTGGAGGCAGAGAGGTGGGAGGGTAGAGCACAAACTCCATCCTTTGGTCTCAGACCACCTCCATACTGTCAAAAAAAATCACAGCTTGACAAAATTACAGTTAAAAAAAAAAAAAAAAAAAAAAAAAAAAGCTTGTCCGAGGGCTGCCCTACTGCTTGACTGGGTGCTGCCAGTAAGCCTCCCGGCCAATAGGGCAAACCCCGGAAAGGCTAAGGATTGGGGGGAGGGTTGCCCCCAAAGACAGTCCCCCCACTTGCCAGGCGTCTAGGGCCGCCAGGGACGGGTTGGTCCTCTGTCTTGTCTGCTCTCCCCACCTCCTCTTTTCAGATGTAAGAACATGCTCGCCGGTCATGAGCAGCCAGACTGAGCCCCCCAGAATAGAGGGAAATCTCTTTTTTTTTTTTTTTTTAAGCAACTTCGTATACGGGAAACCTACTTAACGAGGTGATAAGAGTATCCCCGATAAGTAGGCCCCAGCGTCGAAGGCTCCATCTATTGGTGGGGAGCTACACCTGCAGCTGGAAATCGGGTCCAGCGTCCCTGTACAAAGATGTGATATGTGTCAGCTGGAAATCGGGTCCGGCATCCCTAGACATCGATATGTGTCTGTGTCCTACTGAGTATTTGTTCATCAATCTACATATATCCCATGGGGGATGAAGGGGGGCATCTCGTTTTGGAAAAAGAAGAAAAAGAAAAGGAAAAAAAAGAAAAAAAAAGGAAAAAAAGGGGAAAAAAAAGGGGAAAAAAAGGGGAAAAAAAGGGGAAAAAAAGAAAAGGAAAATTAGTAAACTACAGTTGAAAAAAGAAAAATCACAGCTTAAAAAAAATACAATTGAAAGAAACAAAATCACAGCTGTCTCATCAACAGCAGCGACCTATGGTTATTGGCATTCCGTCCATCATGCAATCCATTCATCAACCCACCCAACCATCTATTGATGCATTCACTCATCCAGCCCTCTGTCCAATTCGGTAAAAACGCCCCTATAATGATGACAACAACAACAATAACAACAGTAATGACGATGAAGTTGATGACGACAGTGACAACGACAATGACCATGAGAATGAGGACGGGGACATCGACAAGGACACGAAGCTGGGCAAGCACGAGGACAAGGATGACGATACAAAGACAAGTGATGATGATGATGATGATGATGATGATGATGATGATGATGATGATGAGAAGGAGGAGGAGGAGGAGGGGAGGAACAAGGTAGGGAGAGAAAGAAGAGGTAGGGGAGGAGAAGCAATGGTGATAACTGCCAGAACTAAGGGAAAACAGCTGGTTTGCATGAAGGTTTTGTAGCTTTGCTTCCGATAAACTGATACTCCTTAGAACAGAAAGGGTACACGAAAACCCAATGGCCACAAAATGGAAGGCGCATAATCCCCGCCCCGCCTCCGCCCCCCACCCCACCCCAAACATCCGCATACTTATCTAGCCCAGTCGTTAGTCGTACCCTTATAGTTTAAGCTAACATTGAAATTTCCACCCCTTCTATCACTTTCCCCCCACCAGAAAGTAATACAGAGCCAATGCAATGAAATTCAGAAAAGGGAGGTCAAACTAGAAAGAGCAACACTGCTCAACACCCATCACCCATTCACTCAGATGACCCATGGCAACGGAAGATGACCACGATGGTCTCATTCCCGATTGCAAGAAAGCCTCATGAAGAGGTGGCAATCAATTACCTTCTTCCTATCTTTCCTTTCCTGAAGACAACAAACACATCCCGGCTGGTTGCACCCATAACCTGGCTTCAACACCGAGTTTGTATAAATCATAAATCTACTACCCTATGCTATAGGAAAAACCCGTACATCTCATTAAAGCCTCATGAAGAGGTGGTACCAACTTTCCCATCTTTCCTTTCCTGAAGACAACAAAACGCATCCCTGCTCGTCACACCCATAACTTGCCTTCAACACGGAGGTTGTGTAAATCACAAATCTGCCTAAGTTAAGACGAAAACCCCGTACCAGCACCTCTAGCACTCGAAGGGCGTTTAAAAAAAATAAAAAAATAAAAAAAATAAAAATAAAAGAAGAAGACGAAAACCCCGTACATCTCAAAACTTACAGGTCCTCATCATCATCGTGATCATCTAAGGTAAATAGATAGGTAGGTGGGTTGGAAGGAGGAAAGGCAGGGTGAATAGGGAGGTCAATAGGTAGGCACATAGGGAGGTGAATAGGGAGGTGAATAGGTAGGCGCATAGGTGGGTAGGCAGGTCAGTAGATGGGTGAGTAGGTGGGGTTCATCGGTGGGTGGTCTTAAGAAGGTTGATCTAAAGGGGTTGTGTATCTGGACTACCAATGCTCCTGCCCATTCGTTTCCTCAGGACTCTAGCGCTTCAAGTCGTCAAACGAGATAGTTGCATATACCTATAGGCACACTTGAGTGTGCAATCCTTATTTCATCGAACTGAATCCTCCTACAGCATTATAAATAGACTGTACAGCAAAGGGCCTTGGAAACAATCACAGCATGTAGGATGTGCACTAGTACAACTCAAAATATGAAGCCACATTCACTTCTATGTTATGACAAAATCCCTACCACAAAAAAAAATCATCCATCACATGAACTCATACCAACCTTAATCCTTACGGTTTCCCGCCTCCTTCAACTCATAAAATCTCCCCCAACCCCAGCGCGTCCTCCGAAAT
This sequence comes from Chara braunii, assembly GCA_003427395.1. Lineage (NCBI taxonomy): Eukaryota > Viridiplantae > Streptophyta > Charophyceae > Charales > Characeae > Chara > Chara braunii. The sequence continues at coordinate 1,298,276 of BFEA01000252.1, forward strand.
CTGCATCCCTAAAACTGGAAACCACCTCTACTAGATGGTTTGACTCTACATTGCCACCATGCAAACCAAATATGCAGTGCCAACTCCTTATCACAGCCATCCCTAACCTGCAAACTTACCACGACACTAGCCCTTTCTCAGCCAACATATTCGCCACTCTCTCTCTCTCTCTCTCTCTCTCTCTCTCTCTCTCTCTCTCTCTCTCTCTCTCTCTCTCTCTCTCTCTCTCTCTCTCTCTCTCTCTCTNTTTTTTTTTTTTTTTTCTCACTACCTTCCTACCACTACTCCTAAGACTATATAGAGGGGACCCCTGCAAGCATACGGCCTCGCAAGCGAGGTAATTCATGTTGCCCCCCGCCCCAACAGCGGTAGTCAGGAATGGGGTGGGGCCGCCGGTGGGGGTCCGGCTAACGCAAAGACCGAGCATTTTGCCAGTAGCTGCGCCTCCCTTTCTCATCGCCCCACACCCCTCATCAAGTAGCAGCAGAGGCTATGGCCAACACTCTCCCACACACCACACACAACCCACTCGCGCTCACACTCACACCCGTGTTGGTCATAGGCCCAGCAAATACCGATCAGGGGTATCCAGAGGACTATCACAGTCCATTGGCACTAAGTGGGCTGCAGGCGGCCATGGGGCTTGAACCCACAACCTACTGAATGCCACTTTGTTTTTTTTTTTCTGGTTGCCAAAAAAGAAGGGCGTTAATCAAAAAAAAAAAAAAAAAAAAAAGGAAGGGCGGCGGCCTTGAGACATTGCGGCTCGCCACACCACTGTCGAAACGAAAAAGGAATGAATGCATGTTACCCAGAAAGTCGCAAGATGCATCTGTTGCTATTCATAGTAACGATGCATTTTGCCATTCTCTGCGGGAAGATGCGCTCGTACTTTTCTAGTTTCGACAGTGGTACGGCGAGGCCCATTATCATATCTCATCGAACAAACTGGCTCCAGGTAACTCAAGAATCATTTCACTGATTTGATTAAGCCAGGATTCGAACGCGGGTCTGTTTAGGACATACTCGTGGTCCTCTAGACATCCAGGAAGGATGTCCGACGTCGTCTTCTCTGCATGCCCTGAGTTACGCTCACACTGAGGAAGGAGTCCGCACAGGACTTACTCCTAATGTAGCCGTCAACGCGGTCATATACATCCAGGACAGTCCATACTCTCTTCTGTGTACACCCCGGCGAGTCGCATTCAGTCAACTCGTCAGACAGTTCCCTTGCATGCGAACATCTTACTGGAGGAGGAGCGACTTAAGGCCCCTCCCATCACGGTGACCCCCTTTTCTACTTCCTCCCTCTTTCTCAAGCTCTAGCTATGGGGCTTCAAGTTGCAAGCACCCAACCTACCTATCAAGCCTGCCAATCGCCACACACCCCTCCTAAATCCAACACCCCTCTCTGCACCCCTAACGAAGCCCACTGTAGATGAAGTGTCCACTCAGCAGGGGAGCGCAGCTCCCAGGATGATGAAGAAGAAGAACAGCAACTCGATGAAGATGAAGTGTCTGCCACGTCGAAGAAGAACCGCTGAAAAAAAAGTGCAGCTTCGGTGGCAGCTGACCAAACCCGAACAAGCACACAAATATGAGGAAGCGCGTTTCGCAACGCAGCTCGTTCGTTGGCTATAAATAGTTTCTGAAACTGTGTTCGCTGAAACAGATACTATTTGCAAGGAGGCTGCGTTCCTCTTAATACAACCGAAAATGAAATGGAACATAATGATTACGGTAATTGGCATTCATAGAACGCATTCTTTTTTCTTTTTTTTTATAGATAGAACGCATTCTCGAAAGACCTACTAGATATCTAGAGTCCAGACTGTGAAAAATTAGGCTCACCTCTACATGTAATCGACTGGCTCACACAGCTACTGTAACAGCAAATTCCGATGCTATATCTAGACTGTACAGCAAATTCTGATGCTATCGCAATGAACATTAGTATAAAAATAAATACTGGGAAAACTAGTCCAAATGATTTCTATAGTGCTTCCATGCACAATTCTCTCTGCGACTGGGTCTTTCTTATATTGACAGACAATGCCATAAAACACGAACCAACTACGTCACTTGAGAAAAATGGGAGACGATCTGACTTGAACCCATAACTCTTCATACTTGCACAAAAACATGCGTTCTACCACTTGAACTACGCCCCCAACGAGCAGCAAGTTAGTGTACAACCAGCGACAAACATTCCATGCGGATGCAAATGACGACAAGGGGTTAGGGAGAAAAGCGGGTAGGGAGAAAAGGGGGTAGGGAGAAAAGAAAACAACAGGAAGAAAGCTCGAAAAATCTTAAGCTCACCCAGCCACGAAAGTGACGAGAGTTAAAAAAAAAAAAAAAAAAAAAAAAAAAAAAAAAAAAAAAAAAAAAAAAAAAAAAAAAAAAAAAAAAA
>BFEA01000252.1:1318852-1346387 GCA_003427395.1 Chara braunii
CATTATCCTGAGTAGCATGACGACGTGAGCCTCCATACACGCTATTTCCCCGTTCGTCTTAACGACGTGCTTGAGTTGGGATCGCGGTCAGCAGGCGAGGTGAGGGAGACGTGTTCTCCAAAGAGAGAGAGAGAGAGAGAGAGAGAGAGAGTAGCAGGTCAGCAGAGAGAGAGTGGCAGCGACGCACAGAGAGAGAGGAGGGGAGAGACTGAGCAGAAAGATCCAGAGAGTGAGAGAGAAAGTCTGTTTTTATTTATTATTTTTTTATTTTTTTCCTTATTCTTTTTTATCTTTTTGCTTTTAATTATTTATTTATTCCTTTAACTCGGGCTCCTCGCTCCTGGCATCGCTCACTACCGAATACATCCAATTTTGAACTTGTGGGCTAACCGCTAGACAAATCAAGCACGCTGAAAGGACTGTTGACTGACAACGGGGTTAACACTTGGATCCCGGTAATTACCCCACTCGAAGTGGAGTAGCTGAACAGTTATTCATCAGCCTACATTGCTGAAGGGCAATGGGATTACAAGTTTGGTCCCTGATAATCACTCGGAGTCGTCGAAGTGGGGTGGCCGATCAGTTCACTGGATTATCCATAAGACAAGTCAAGTTCACCAATTGGCGGCAGGACCACCGGTAGGTCTGTGAGAAATAAACAAAAAAAATGAGTGGTTAATTGTATCACAATACCTCTGAACAGTCGAGACCGCTGAATAGAAGGCATGATTATTGGCGAAACCAGGGCCTCTCAAAGCGAACACTTAAATCACCAACCGACAAACAACTTGTGAACGGTCGGATTTCCCCATTTGCTCATAGGGTCATTTGCGAAGTGGGTAAGATTGAGCTGCCATCGTGGCACTGCGAAACAGTTGAAGGAGAGAGAGAGAGAACGCAAGGGCAGGGGAGGGTGTCGAGAGCCTTGGATTGAAAACTCAATGTGCTGTGACTATTTCCCCCTTGGAATGTGATCTATTCTTCCTCTGCTATCACCGATAAACTTGCTGAATCTGAAAGCCGTGACCGTCCGAGAAACAGGAAAATTAATATCGGACAACATATATCGTCCAGATTTACAAACTGTTGGTGACTAAACGAAAGTTGTCGGTAAGCTGGGCCGACAGGCAACTCTAACATCAGACACCCTGCTGGTCGCTGAGGACCTCGGATGCGGGCGCGGCGAGTGACAGGCGCCGTTGCCCTTGGCTTCAGCGACAAGCGGGCGCCCCTCCTCGGGTTTCCTCACACCGGGTTTGTCTTGGGTCTGACGATACTATGAACTTCGTCGTCTTCTGCTGAATCTGTTCGGAATTTCATCTTAGGTTAGTTTTTTTCCAGATACTTTTTTCACCTTCTTAGGATATATAAGTTGACGACGCACTACCTATTCACTAAAGAACCTTGATGAGACCTGCTCACTGCGGCCAGCCGAAACCGGTCGGGTCATTCGCCGTATGGTTCAGTGATGTTTTCACTCCATTTTTTTACGGAACAGTCGCGTTCGGGAGTTCCTTATTATCCTGGGTATCGTTGTTGTTGTTGTTGTTGTTGTTGTTGTTGTTGTTTTTTTCTTCTTCTTCTTCTTCTTCTTCTTCTTCTTCCTTTTGCTTCTTGTCTGGTGTCATTGTCGTATGTTGACTGCTCAAGCATCTATGTATATCTTTTGACAAACTTTCTTTCACGAAGTAACCGGTATAAAGATTATACTACGACTGAATGGCTTCGAGTGCTTTGATCGGCTTAGCAGGAAACTACCGTTATGGCTACCAGCAATGGCTTCGTTCGTTCTTGCTATAACTTTGGCCAAGCTGGCCATATCCAATGTTTTTGTCCTCATCCTCCTCGTCAGGCTCCTGTGTCTAACCCCAATTCCGCCATTGTTCCCGTCCAGACTCAACCGCTTTTGACGTTGCCAAGTACGAGTAATAACACGTATTTTAATTCACAGTTAAACCGAGGAGGCTGGACTGGACCGAGTAACACGAAGAGGATTAAGACTTTGGAGGAGACTGTCACGAAGATAAAAATTCGCCATGACGCCGAAGAAGAACATGAGAAAAAAAAGAGTGAAGATGAGGAGAAAGAGAGACGGGACAAAGAGGATGAACTAAGAAGACAGAAGGATAAGCAAGATCGTGACGAGCACTACAAGCAGATAGGGGACTTGATTTCCTCTAGACTTGGAGGTGCTGAGGAGATTATGAACTTGAAGAAGAAAGAAGTGTGCGATATAAAAACTTTGAGAGTGGAGGTTGACAATTTAAAGAAGATGAGAAACTTACCTGTTGCGACGGTAAATGAGGTAGAATCCTCTGTTCGGCTGCAGCGCGAGTATGATGAGGCGAAACATAAAGCACAGGAAGCAAGCAAGAGGCGAATTGCGGCACTCGAGGAGCAGGTGCAAAGCTTGAAACGCATCTCAGAGGAGGCAATGAATAAGGCAGAAGGCTGAAAACTGGAAGCGCAACGAACGGACAACAAACGTAGGAACGTCGCTGTTGGGGTTACACCCAATCCGCTCCTGCGCTCTCGACCTCGATGCGCTCCTGCTGCGACACCGCCTAACACTAAGAAGAAGATCGATGATGATTACAGTGAGTTGGTTGCAAGGCATATGAAGGAGGTTAATGTTCTGAAGGAAATGAGGATTCGTGAATTCAATTGGAGGAAAAAGGATGAGCAAGAAGCCGAAAGAGTGAAAGAAGTGAAGGATAAGGAAATTGAGAAGCTGAAGGTAGCTCTGAGCAAGGTTCAGATGAAGTCAACGGAAAAAACGAAAGTTTCACGAATGAAGGAGACACAACGCAAGTCAGCTGCTACTGACTTACGCCAAAAACTGGAGGCTGCGGTCGGAGGAGGTGATGGCTGTTTTGATAACTTTGGAATTGAAGCGGCCAGAAAAGATGCACATGCAAATGATCGTGAGGGGTTCTTGAAGGACATGGTAGTCGCCATTTATGAGAAAGAAGGAGTTACATATACCACATTGGACAACACGAAGGAAGAGATTGCCCTTCGACGGACACAGAAAGCTTGTGATGAACTGCCACCTGGAACCTCGGGTAGGACTGCGATTGAAGTCTCCGACAACGTTGAAGAAGCAAGTGAGGATTTCGGTAAGTTTGACGGGGCTGGCGAGAGCACTTCCTAGGGTCAACTCCCGACGCGGCTTACCTTTGGAAAGTAGCTAGGCACTGTTCGAATCCGTGAAGTCTGTTTGTTCAACGTTTGCGCTGTCGATATTTAAACGGTCTGTTTTGTCTGGCAGTGATTGGGTTGACCCTTTCTGGTGAGATTCCCTGGGCTGAGAAATTTGTCGATTGTTTTAGCTCTCTTCTCGGTGCTAATTATGATTTTGAGTGTTGCGATGGTCCTTTGGTCTATGCTCTCATTTCCCCCTGGTATAGACATATTTATATAGGGAATACCGGTAGGGATGTGCATACACGTTGGAGTGAGTATGCTTATCGAGTTTGTAATCCTTCCTTACTACATCGTGGGGATCATAATGAGAAACTTTATCGCTGGCTAAGACGATGCGTTGTGAACCGTTACATTGCAATTCCAATATATTATTGTAGAAGTCAGGAAGACTTGTTGATTGCCGAAAAGTTTTTTATTCGAACTTGTGGGTCTGCTGTGAATGTTCGCGATAAACCATGCCGATCGAAGAGGACTCGGAAGGGATTACGTGAAAGACTAAGAAAAAAAGGTAAACGAAATTTGAATTGCACCGAGTTGTCGTCTAAGTCTCTTTTGGTATTTACTTCCTCCATAGGAATCACTTCTATTAGCTTGTTGCACGAACTCGATTCTTGTATTGGACAGGGTGTTTTGAGTTGTGTTATTATATGTAAAGGAGGGTTCCGAATGGCTGATAAGTGAGACATCGTGAAGAGACTGTATGTAGGATCTATGATTTCGTGTTCTTTTGGTAATGGTCAATTACGATGTTACCGAAGTTGGTTGGTCAGTGGTGTCACTATTGTTGTCTCCAATGTTGTCTCATTTCTACGACAAGTTGTTTGTCTTGAGGAACCGTTGATTCGACTACTGAGTAATCCGGGCACGAGGAAAGAGTTGTACATACAGATGAGAGTTTGATAAACTTGTATCGGCCTTCTCGGCTATTAGGATTTTTCACGAAAAACGCACCAGGTTTAGACTACGGGGGATTCTCTCTATGACTACTATCACCTGCTATGATGTGCATGTTCGACATCGATTTGTTATTCGATTGACATATGATCCAAGTTACAATAAAGTACGGATTCGACAGGTGTGTGTAAGAATCATTGGAGGCCTGGGAATCCCGGGCACGTGGAAGAATTTGTTGATTCGGCGGATGAGAATTGTTTGGTGCCGCAATCGCACCGTGGGGGATTGTCTACGTAACTTTCGATACTATTCCAAGCAGTCGGAAACAGTTTGTGGTTGTCATGAGGTAAAGACTGGACTTCCTCGAGAAAGTGGCCACGTGTCTCTTAGAATTAATGACTCGTCTTTATTTTCTTCCCTCTTCGGACGATGCCTCTTCCTCAGCCCTTGTGCGACTTGTGCTTGTCTCTGCTGAAAACTGGTTGGTGTTGAAAGAGTGTAACACTGAGAATTTTGATCGATTGAAGTTTACCTTTGATGGTTTGGTTTGCGTACCTTTGTTTGTTGCCCGACTGTATACCGTTATGGCATGAGTAAACTTTTTTTTGAACAATCCAGCATTCTCTATTTGCAAGGATGAGGAGTCTGAAGTACTATCGAGATGTAAGGCTGGTTACATAGAGCTGGGTCTGGAAAAAAAAGGACCGTGGAAATCTAACGGTACTTTGGGACAAGCTTACTGCATCCTGAAGCATAAGGATGTGACCAGATGGCGTCCGATTTGTCCATCTTTTTTTGAGAATGCAGTTGCTGGAGGAAGAAAGTTGTCTAAGGCAGTTAATCAACTACTCTGGCAACTTCCATCTCGTCTCTATTTCAACATGAGAAGAACTATGGACGTGGTAGCAAACATCAAGAGAATCAACAAGAAACTCAGAAAGGATGAATTCTTGGTCGGGGCGTCGTTTCATGTGAAAGAAATATTTTCTAATCTCACACATTTCTCTATTCTTCGCACTCTGGATTGGGTGATGGACTATTGGTATTGTGAAGGCTTTAGTGTTGTTGCAGTCATGTCACGTGGAAAGGGTGCTAAGCTGGTTCGTAAATCTGGAGAGGAAGGATGGGCTACGATCACTTTCCAACAAATTATTCGCTTTATCTCCTTTGAGTTGAAGAACACCTTCGTCAAGGCTACGAGTAGGATTTTGCGATAGACTATAGGAATCCCGATGGGAAAATCCTCTAGCCCGACTCTGGCCTGTTTGCTGTGTACCTATAACGAATTTTCGTTTTTGTCAACATTAGGGAGTGAACGAAAACTGTTTGAAGGATTTCGCCTGTAAGAATGATTCTCGTGAATCTGAAGATGAGGTTGAACGGGTGATAGACAAATTTCAAGACTATTACGACTCCAATCTGGTTCTGGAAAGAATGAGTGAGGGATCTCACTGGGAATTTTTGGGATGTATTCTCAATGTGTTGAAAGACAATGCAGGTCTTTGGTGTGTTGCAACCCATAAAAATCAGATAACTTGGAGGAATGAGAGGGTGGTTTTTTAGAGTATTCAACATTTATCTTCCTTTTTCAGCAAAATGCAGAAAATGGCTGTTATTGGTTCCTTTCTCCATCGAGCACGTACTTTCACTACTCTCATTGGTACTGAATTAACTTTTCTCTTCTCTCTGAAAGTTGAGTTGTGGAAGAAAAGTTATCCCGATGACTTCTTTGATAACGCGCTAGTTAGCTTCTCGAGTAAATTTTACGGGCTTTGGTGCGAATGGCTACCGGTGTTGACAGGCTGTTCGTTATTACTATGTCAGGGGAACTTGGTCCGGCTATAGGACCCATTTGTCGATGTATACAGAATTTCAGAGTTGCAGAGTTGTAGAGTTGGTTGACTTTTTGAGGGTTGTCCGGTTTGTAAATTAAATGGTGATTTCGAACTAGGACCTTATTTTTAAGGTAATAATACTATTTTTTGGACTTTGAAAGTTTTTGGCCTTGGCTGTGGCCATGTCAGGGGAACGTAGGATTTGAACCTGTGACGTTATTAACTTTATGAAGTCGCTGGGCCTTGTCTTGGGATTTACGGTAGTATCGCTATAGTTTGGTTGGCTTATGTTTTGAACCTTTGACCTCTGATGTTTGAGGTCTTTTGGAGAGTGTTTTGAGACAGTTGACTGAAGACTGTGGGACTTTCGGTAACATCGGTTTCGAGATAAGTACTGAGTTTTGAGTCGGTGACCTATGAGGTGTGAGGTTCTTTGTAGTATGTTTTAGGATAGTAGTCTGCAGATTGTGAAACTTTCGGTAACGCTGGTTTTGAGATAGTACTGGGTTTGTCTTGGGTCTCACAATACTATGAACTTCGTCGTCTTCTGCTGAATCTGTTCGGAATTTTAGCTTAGCTTAGTTTTTTTCAAATACTTTTTTCTTTTCTGTTTTTGTCACCTTCTTAGGATATATAAGTTGACGACGCACTACCTATTCACTAAAGACCCTTGATGAGAGCTGGTCACCGCGGCCAAGCGAAACCAGTCGGGTCATTCGCCGTATGGTTCCGTGATGTTTTCACTCCAATTTTTTACGGAACAGTCGCGTTCGGAAGTTCCTTATTGTCTTGGGTATCGTCTTTTTTTTTTTTTTTTTTTTTTTTTTTTTTTTTTTTTTTTTTTTTTTTTTTTTTTTTTTTTTTTTTTTTGCCTTCTTCTTCTTCTTCTTCTTCTGCTGCTGCTCTCTTCTCTTCTTGCTTTTGCTTCTTGTCTAGTGTCATTGTTGTATATTGACTGCTTAAGCATTTATGTATGTCTTTTAACAAACAAACAAACAAACGTCCTATCTAGGGGCGGGGTCCCACTAGTAGAGAGGGTTGGATTAAACCACCAGTACTTGGCCCAACTATAGAAGCCGAGCTTCCCAGCCCCCTGTGCGCCAAGTCTTTTTTTTTTTTTTTTTTTTTGGGAAAAAACAAGGATTCTATTACAAATGGACCACTTGAGGCCATAAATACCTCACAAACAACCCGAAACGACTCAGACTGGACTACCAGGACCATTACCTGACTTAGGTTCTGTGGGATTTCTCCCAACAACTCGTCGAGTAACCAAATCTCACTCACAGCTTCCGTCTCCTAGTGCTAAGCGACCTCTTTACTCCACAGTAACAACCTCAGCCTGCTCCTCCCTTGAGAAACTCCAGCCAAAGTTTCAAGAAGTACCGCCCTGTCCATGCCCCTAGCTACTCGACTCGTCCCCTATCCCCTCTCTCTTTATCCGTTACTTCTCCCTTTACCCCCTACCTCTCCCCTACCTCCAACCCGCACTCATTCTCAAGTTCCCCTACCTTGTCTCTTCTACCCCCCCCTACTGTGCTCCGACATTCTCAGAACTCTCAACCCGCCTACCCGGCGGTTGGAACCTAAAGTGGTTCCTTTAGGGTCATGACACTCTCAATCCCCGACCTCCCTACTGCCTCCTACTGCAGAATGTTATCGAGTGTCCTGATACGTCTCGCTAAGTAACCACTTTGAGAACTGCAAAACCCCTCCTCCCCTGACTGTTACCAATTTGCCCCCCAATGCCCATGTTTTTTCGAACCATCTTCGCCCTGAGTCACCGCCCCTCCCTTGAGGGACTTTTCTCTTCCAATCTGCTGCAAGCATCCTGCGAATCATGACTTTTGATTTCTGGGTCCGACATAGGTTTCCCTTCAAAGTGCGTTCGGTTCCGTTCTGACCAAATAACCGAAAACCCCACCGCTCGTATTGCCTGCGCAACGTACCCCTATCCCTCCTGGAGCAGAAGCTTCTCTGGGACTCCTCCCAGCAACACCCATTCCTCTGACCATTTCAACTCTGCCCCTGCCCATTCTTCCCACTACAGAGCCCACCATTTCCAGATTCGCCTTGAAGCCGGACAGTCCCACCACAGATGTTTAGTGGACTCAAAGGCCCATAAGCAACGCTTACACTGTGCGTTGACTTTCATTCCCCCGCCTAGCAACCACACAGCTGAGGGTGTTGCTAGGAGCGAAGCAAGCCACAGCAGAGCAGCTGCTCGTTGGTTTGGAGAGGTTACAAGCTGCTGCCAACATGTTTGAATAGCCCGCCTGATTTCTCCCGAGTCTTTTGGCAGCACTCTTCCCCATCTCTTTGTGGTCGTCGTCAATGGGGACCAACCCCGTGTCTGCATATCATAGGCCAACTTTATTGAGTAATCGCACAGTTTAACATTATTTCCCTGAGTCCCTCTTCCTCTCCATGCCCATTGATACGAGTCTGCTCTCAGTTTTGCTAGCGGTGTTCCTTTATTCCAGATCACCACCTTCCACTCGCCTTCCTCACTTACCTCTTCTCTCACCCTTACTTCCTGTAGCGGGCCAGTTGGGATAGTAATTATCCTTTCTTCCTCCTTCCCGGGCCTGTTAATTAGGTTCCCTTCCTCATCTATTTGGTCCCATTGCTGAAACTTTCACCCTCCATTCTCCCTAAGCTCCATTAGTTTTAAGAAACAACGTGTGGGGCTCTGGGTTTCCATCTTGTACCACATCCCAGAAGGGTTAAACCCTTCTGGGCTCAGGGTCCATCTCCATTCCTCGGGGATTGCTTCTAAGACCAACAATCTTCTTCCCTTAATATATCTGTTCGGTCTTAGCTTATCCTCCAGTTCCTCCACCGATTGCCACTTTTCCATCAAGTTATTCCACAGGTCCCGTATCCTTACCACCCCCCGTTCCACCCATGATCTGCTGAAGCTGCCCGGTGCAGCATTCGCCATCAACATACATCCTTCTGTGTCCCTCATTAGAGGGTTCTCAAAGATGATTTGTTCTAGTACCTCTTCCTTTATTTTTGGTTCAGTGACCATATCGGGTTTAACCCTTCTTCATGCCTCCTGTACTGCTGCCCAGAACTCTGAACTCACTCTCCTCCTCATGAATGATTCAATCCAGACACACACCCAAATATCCGACGGTCGTCTGAGGTTCCATTCTTTGCTCATGATTTGTTCTCCCAGTGACACCCAATGCTTGTTCCCATCCACACTAATTGCTCTAATGACCCACCTTGCCAGCAGCGAAATAGTTCTCTTCCCCGTGTCTGTTAGGCCTAGTCCACCCTCAAGCCTGGGGACACAGATCAAGTCCCATGCCACCTTCGACATGACCCCTTGGTCTTCCTCTGCCAGCGGCCGCCAAATGAATCTGGCCGCCTTTCTTTCGACAATGGCTTGAGTCCTTTTTCCAATTGGCCTAACGTTCCCCACGTACCACAACAGTGCAAACAAGGCTGCATTTACCACCAACGCTCGCCCCAGTAGTGACAAATGTGGGGCTTTTCCCCATCATGATGTCGACATTCGTTGCATGACCCTTGATTGCATAATCTCATTTTGACGGAGCACGAATGAAGATAAGGCTACCTGCACCCCTAGGAAACGCTCGGACTCCCTATCTTTAATGCGTTTCATCCCCCAGTTCACTGCTGGTTCGTGATTACGTGGTAGGAAGAACTCAGACTTAGACCAGTTGATTGCCGCTTTGGACAATTCTTCGTACTGCTTTAAGCAATACCGGAGCGCCGTCATTGACTCTTTCGTGTTCGCTGACACTGCAAATAGGTTGTCTTCTAAAGCTTTTACCTTGCAGGCCTTGTGGTGTATGTCCAATCCTACAATTTGAGCATGTGCTCCAATATTATTTAAGGACACCTCTCAGTGAACCGCAAACAGGAGAGGGGCTGAAGGGCACCCCTGTCTCAATGAGCGTGTCAACCTGAACGGTGCAGAGATGTGGCCATTAATCATGACTGTCGCAGACGACAATGAATACCGTGCAACTGCCCAAGAGAAAAATATCTCCCCAAATCCCATCCATCGTAGGGTGGTTAAAACGTATGACCAGTTTACTCTGTCATATGCTTTTTCCATATCCAACAAAAACACAACCACGTCCAGGTCATCTCTGTTGACTATCTCCAGGGCTTCGATCGCTGTCACAATATTCTCGTATATGAACCTCCCCTGCACGAACGCAACCTGGTCGTCCTCTACAAGTTGGGGAAGATATCTCCCTAACCTACGTGCTAGGACCTTCGCTAAAATTGGACGCCAATTCCGTATCTCATTTGTGTCTCCGTTTTTGAACAATATAGAAATAATTCTTATACACGCACTTGCCGGGAGCTTCCCTCCTTGCTGAATTTCATTGTACACCCCCACCAAGTCTTCTCCTACCACTTCCCTGTGGAGATGGTAAAATTCTACAGGTAGGCCATCGTTCCCTGGGGTCTTACCCCTCGCCATGGCCTTCACTGCTTTCCCTGCTTCCTTCTTGGTGATTGGACGATCTAGGTCTAAACGTGCTTACGTTGTGAGTTAGTATTAGTCCAGTGTTCCGATCCCACCTCCAGATTAGTTTTTGCTCCCTCCCCCACTCTCCTAGATGTCACGATATCCCGGTAGTAGAGTACCACATAATTACACATATCTCTCAGGGACTGTGCCAGCAACTCTTCCACCTCGAAAGGGTGCTTCAACTCTTTCATGTTCTGGGCTGTTCTCGTTGGGACTAGTTTCTTGAAGGATTCCTTCGTCGTCCTGTCATAGACCACTAGTCCTTTGACTTTCGCCCTCTCCGCCCACTGCTCCGACTTCTCTTGTTGTAGGGGACGACGAACTCTCTCCTTCCCCCAAGTCAATTCTGATATGGGGTGTACCTTCATTCTCTCCTCTGCTTCTTGAACCTTCCTCCAAGATTCTTTTTCCGTCTTGTTCCTGTTCAGAGCGAGGATCTTTGAGAAGACGTTGACTGGGTTAGACAAGATTCTTGAACCCCCTTCCCACCATTCCGCCAGCGTTGCAAAATTTTCCTTCTGTTTTTCCAATCTTCCCCAGAACTCCTCTATCCACATGTTTAGACCTTCCTCCTTCAGGTTGCACGTGTTTAACTTAAAGTACCCCTTCCCTCTCGCCTGCTCCGGACCTAAATTAAATACCCCGATAACGGATTTGTGATCGGACACTGGATTATTCGTCGCTGCAATCCTTACCACTACTTCCCGAATACGGCCACCTGTCAACAGGAAGTCCAGTCTCCTACCTCTTCCTCGATGTGAGAACCAAGTGAAGCCCTTCTCTGTCGGGTTCATCTCCCTAAACGAGTCCTGAAGGTTTAGATCTTCCATGAGGTCTACCAAAGCAAGGACGTCGTTGGGGCATCCTTTTGACCTCTGTCCCGAAGACGAGTCCATCGAGGTGTTTCAGTGCCTGCAATCACGATGTTATCAACATCAGGTAACACGTATTTCAATTCTTCAAGGAAGTCTATGCGCTCTTTCCTTTCCACATGTGCGTAAATTGAGACGACTGCCTAAGTCAGTTCCTCTACCCCTAGTACTACCCAAGCCCACCTACCCCAGATGTCGGCGTAGTAGTCCAAAATCTCCATTCCGAAGTCTCTGTGGATCAAGATAGCGACTCCCCCCTTTGTTCCCCTTGCGGCCGCCCATATCTGAGGGTCGTCCCACCATCTGCCCAGTTCGTTGATTTTATCGTTATTTAACTTAGTTTCTTGGAAGCACGCGATCGAAATCTTATTCCTATATAGCCACGATCTTACCCTCGGTCTTTTTTGCCTACACGATGTATCACCAAACTCTTGGAGATTCCAACTGGCTAGGCGTAACCTAACCATTCACTCGTGCATTCCCTTGTTGCGATTGCATTTGGGACGACGTAGCCCCATCACTCGGCCAATGGGACATGAGAGCATTGCAGATGAAAACGAAATCTAGCTTCTTATCTTTAGGAATGCGCATCTTCAAATCCGCTAGCGCATTAGCTGTGATCGAGAGCTGGGAGATTAGAAATCGTGCTAATTCCTACCTTTTGCATTCAACAAAAACTGACAGCGGTACCAGCCTCAACCCCATCGCTTCCAGCTCTTGGGCCTTAATTCCATGAGCCTTACATCCACTATCGGAATGTAGAATTTTATTCTACTCTCCAATGGGCCGAACAGGACCCTAGGCATGGTAACCTCAGGGATCACTCTGGCCGGAAAGGAATTCAAATACAACGTTCTCAATCACTCCTCTACGTCCAGCAGGGTCGGCATGTCTGGGACTGCTTGTCTGAACCACGTCAACTGACCTAACCCTTTTTGCCAAAGTACGACCCAGAAGGCGTTTCTTACCATTGTGCATAGTAGCGGGACAATGTACTGCGCCATCACGGCCTATTGACCATGTGCTGTCGTAGCGAGCCTTCTGTCTCGTCTTGTGTTGTTCCCAGGTGTCACCATCCCTACTTCATGACTTACTGACCTCTCCGACCCTTCTCTCGATACCCTCGAGGGTTCCGGGTTGACTTCCGACTTCCTGCTTAGTCTTCTCTGTTTCCCAGCCGAGTGTCCTCTCGACCTTCCAGATGTGCCTTCCATTACCCTCCTTGGGGTACTCGATCCACTCGGATCGGCTCCTAGTCTTTCTGCTCTTGGTTGAGCGCTTTCGCTTCCGCCACTACCTCCGAACGCGGCCTGTCCTCCCTGGCTAGGTAGCCCTGAGGGGTTCGTCATCTGTAGTCACACTTGTCCTTGCGTGGTCGCCGGTCCCCACGCCCCTTGCCCACTTGGCATTCCTTGCCACGATCCTCCTTCGGCTCCCTGCCATGCTCCCATCCCTCCTCCGTTGTACAGGTTTCAGTTTTGCATCGGGATGCCCCCCTGCCACATGCCTCCTTGGG
Organism: Chara braunii; assembly: GCA_003427395.1. Taxonomy (NCBI): domain Eukaryota; kingdom Viridiplantae; phylum Streptophyta; class Charophyceae; order Charales; family Characeae; genus Chara; species Chara braunii. Next base: position 1,331,699 of record BFEA01000252.1, read on the forward strand.
GAATGGTCCCCTGAATGCCTGGGAAGCCCTGGCCACTTTGAGCACCTCCGAAAGCCGGATAGCTCGCTTGTGTTCTCACTATACCTGGCTGCATGTGGTGGTTCCCGTTCCCTCTTGATGGCGAGAAAACCGGGTTATTTCGGATTGAACTTGCTGCCCCGGACGTTGCTGGTACTGCCAGTCTCGGTGCCAGTGTGCCTTGATAGTTGATGCTGGCGCCACCACCTCCTGGTGTAGACGACCTTCCTTGTTGTTGGGACGACTGTTGGCCACCCGCTCCTCCTACTCCCCTCCCTTGATTCTGGTTTCCTCCTCCCCGACATTCCTGCTCCGAGTGGAAAAACTGATTACACTTCCTACATTTCAAAGTCCCCGCGGTGGCCAAGCGAATCTCTAGTGTGTCGCCTTTCGCCGTCTCTATCCATAACACATCCTTCATGTTTGCCCGTGCTTCAGGCTCTATATCAAACCTGGCATTTACTAACGCCGGTCGCAGCGGATCTGCATCCGTGGGGTGCGCGAGAATGATCTTGCCGATAGCCTTCTCGATCTGCGCATAAATAAAAGGCATGTCGTCAAGTGGGATCTGCAGAGCGATAACCCAGAACGTGTTGTCATCCTCTTGCCTTCTTATTTCCTTGAACTCCGCGCGTGTCATCCATGGCTTGAAAATAATCTTGTAATTGACATCCCCCAACGTGATCTCCACTTGGCCTTCCGCTACCATGAACTCGGCTAGTTCCCTGGCCTTAGGTACATACGAGGCCACTCCTAGTCCTTCTATCTTAATTCTCTGCTATCTGCTCATTGCCCAGTACCCAGCCGTCCTCAAATGCTCGAACCAAGTCATCTTTGACTTTCCTCGGAAGATACCTGGCCGCGTCCTTGAAGATCACTGTTACGGTTCTCTCCTTGAGCCACTTGACCTTGATGTCGTTGAGGGACGTATTAAGTTTGAACCTCACTTCTCTACCACCATTTCACCCGGGTCAATCTTTGTGGGGTATACCCCGTCGTCATAGCACATCGCTAACAAATCCCTAATCCTATCCTCATCTTCCCAATAGTTTTGTTCTTCCTGCGGGCCCGGGGGGGGGAGAACGCCTCGTGCCTCCTTGCCCTCCCATCTCCTCCATTGGTTTCTGCCTCCACACCCTTCGATGCTCTAACCTTGCCTTCTAAGTTGTCTTCTGCCCCTAGCTTCGACTGCTTCTCTTTGTACTTTCTTAACTTCCTTCTTACTCAAGTTCTTGCATGAGTTCCCTTGGGGGGTTGCGCCCTCTGTCTCGCCTCATTACCAATGGCTAAGAGGCGCCATATCCACCCTTGAAGCAGGGCGCTTGGTATGAGTAACTCCAGGGCGAAACCTCGGTGGAGACGTCCTGGATAGCAGCTCGGGTTCTGACGAGCCCGACAACGCTTGGCAGAGCGCGTAGCGCTGACCGAAGCAAGGTCGCGCATCCCCGGAAAGGTCCCCCTTCGTGCGCCAAGTCCTACCGAACCGCCGTCAGTCTTTTTTGTTTTATTTTTGGTTGTGGCCTCGAGCCAATGCGGTCCGGTAGGTCGAAGCCCAAATGCCGCGGCTGATAGCTGGGCCAAGTACTGGTGGTTTAAACCAACCACCAGTACTTGGCCCAGCTATTGATGTCGAGCCTGAAATGCCTTTGCGCACCAATTTTCGTTGAAGCGCCGGGGTACCGTTTCAATTTTTGTTTGGCTGGCGCTTCCGGCCATTGTGGTCCGGTACCCCGAAACCCTAAAGGCACGGCGCGTTAACGGGAAAGCGTCGCGGCCGATAGCTGGGCCAAATACTGGTGGTTTAAGCTCTTGCATCTGGACGTGTTTTGAGAAGAAATGCAGAAAAGCAGTTGAATCTCAATTTTCTGCATCTTTCCAAGGCACTGCTCTAGATTCACGCGCTCAATATAATTCTCTTTGCTAGTGGGACCTAGCCCCAGATTCGACAGGTAATTGAATTGGTTGGGCCTTTATAATTTTTTGTTGAAAGCCAATTAATGCATTGAGATGAGATTAGGGTCTAATCCCACTTCTTATTCGGCATGTAGTTCTGGGCGAAAACAGGATCCGACTTCTTTCCCGACAATTCAGCGGAGGCCCCATATCATCATAGATGTGAAAACGTTAGTAGACGTGCCGCGACGTCCACGTTTTGCGTTCATGTAGTTCTTTCGGAAATAGGAAGGGGCCACGACCGTCTTTTGTAGCGAAAAAGAAGGGGCGGTTTTTCGCTTCGTGTTTTTTTTTTTTTTTTTTTTTTTTTTGTGGTCCACATAGGTTTTTGTCCGTTATCTGTGGTGCACTGCGGTGTGTGACATCTGCATCGAGTGGCCGTTGAAGTGGGACACAGGAGGGCCCACCGTTTTGGTCCTACCCCCTAGCAGGCTCTCGCGACAATTCCCAACAATTCGAAGCTTGTGGGGAATCCGCTACTTTGGCCGGTGTCGTCAGACACTGGTGGAACCTGCATCTTCACTTTCCCCACCTCAAACACCCGTGAACACCATCACTCCACCTTGATATCTGCCATTACCATCACTTGGCCCTCATATCCGTTGCGGTCTTTCTCCACTGCCGCCTGTTGGGAGGTGTCGTTGTGATCAGAGTTGGTCCATAGTCGTTGACGTCGCCATCGCATGCCAATACTCAGTGGATTCAAGCTTGTGCGAAGACTTTTCGTCAGGTATGGATGCATACCGACAACCTCTTCAAAGTCGATCCCCTTCCCTGATGCCCCTTCTGATGGACGCAAGCGCGCAGGACAACCCGCCTTCGACGAATGCCACGTATGGATCGTCTCTCCAGGGCCCCTCACCATCGACCTCAGGGTTTGATGGGCACGATATCGCCTCCCAGTATAGAAAGGCCTGCCACCATTGACCACTTTCAAGCACATTAATACATCAATTTACAGTCCCGGGAGAGCGGCACGCAGCATGACAGCCCTCCTCACCGAAGGTAGAAGTCCAGGTCCTGTGTCCGGTGGATGGCTAGACGTGAGGATAACATCTAATGAAACGCAGTACGACGCGTGGGGGATGACATCTATGCCTGCGTTGCATTGATCTTTTGGTGAGGCAGGGGTCGGCGAAGGGTTGCAATCTGGGGAAACACATCACATCCACAGTGTGTGGTTAGGAGGGGGGTGTGGCTTGAACTCATCCACGGGGATGGATGGCCCTCCAACCCCTTATGTCGGTCCGCCACATGGCAACATCCCATACGCTCGGCCGCTGGTGATGTCATCAACCGGCGTCAACAACGACAACCCGCCGTGCGATGTGGATGATGTGGAAGTCGAAGAGTCAAATGCGGACGCAAGCATGGGTGACGCATTGGGCGGACCGACAACGGACATTGTAGGGACCTAATACACTGGTCATCTCGCAGTCGAGACGACGAAGCAGGGGGCCAGTGGAGCTGATGTGGCGAAATCACCGGAGGTCACGGTGCGGAGGAGAACAAAGACGTGGGGAGGGGTGAAGAAAGGAGTTGAAAATAGGGGGAAAGGGAAAAGCCAGGCTCCTGATTGCGGATTCCAGGAGAGTCTCGATCTGCTGCGACTCATGTTAAACTTTGAGGAAGATTGTCTGCAGCAGAAGAGAAAAGGAAGGGAGAAGATGAGGGGTAGGAAGGAGAAGTATGCCTGGATTGTTGCAAAGCTGGTGGAGAAAGGGTACGAAAAGCATACCCACGACGATTGCGAAAGGAAGTTTTATGGCCTGCTTGATGCAACAAAAATAAGTCGCGATTTTGGTAAGAAATTTTGAGCGGCCGGTTATTGGAGGATGACTAGGGACGCAAGAAGGGAAGTTGGACTGCCTTTATCGTATGAGTTCATTCTTTGAAACACTCCAGTGGGAGCTGGCAAAAACTCATGGCACATGACACTGTGAGGGGATGATGCGAAGTGTGCATCTCCAACCAGGGCAACGAGCAGGGGAACAAATGATGAAACAACTAGCGGTGACAGCGAGAGCACCCATGGCGCGAAGTTGCCATGCACGGGAGGAGGGAGGGGACCTAACAGACTATGCACGTCTAACAGTGAGGCTGATGGTGGAAGGGATGGGTCTTTTGTGGAAATTGCTCATGCTCTAGTTAATGCTCAGGACAAGCTATCAAACAAGCTGGATGCTAGTTTCGCTCAGGCCATGGATGACCTTAACAAGACATTGGCCAAAGGGAACTCCGCGTTGCTCCAATGCTTTGCAATGCTTTCGGGGTCCATGGCGGGTTGTCCTGTTTCTATTGGCGGTATCGGTGATGGCGAACGGAACGATTGCCAGCACAAATGATCACCGATTTTTTATTTTTGCGTGAGGATGCTAATGTTTTTTTTTTTTTTTTTTCACGAACCTTATTAGACTTCTGCTTGTCAGTTTTTCGTATTCCACACATGCAAATCGAGAAGTGGGCGATGTGGAACTGATATGCGTCCATCTGCGTCTTGCCTCCATTGTCTCATTCTTGCAGGTCCGTCTTCATGTCTTCCTCCCCGCTCCGCGGTGTAAGCAAAGTAGTTAACATGGACGGCAATTTCGTTCTCACCCATGGAAGGATGATCGAACAGGCCCATAAGCCCGCGGTGTAAGCGAAGTGGTTAACATGGCCGACGATTTTGCTCTCACCCATAGAAGGATGATCGAACAGGGGGAGCTTGACAAAGTGCACATGAGAGAGCGTGTTGCCATGGTGGAGGAAATAAAATGTTTGCAGGGGGAGCTTGACAAAGTGCACATGAGAGAGCGTGTTGCCATATCGAGAGCAGAGGTTGCAGAGCGTTTTGTCGCTCTCTTGCGGGAGGAGGTTCAATGATTGGAACATTTGTTGTCTCTATACGAAGGTGGCTCCCATTATTCTCCCGGGGAGCATGGCGGCTTCTTGACTACTGCGCAAAGTCCCGCGTGCAGCCAATGCGGTTTCGTCGCCAGTGTGACTGTTTCAATGAGCCCTGCGGGGTGGGACACGTTTCGTCGCACACCCCCTCCTCGTCCTGTCGCCACTGGCACCTGCGCCAGATCCCCTGTAGTGGTTGTTGCCATGTCGACAGACCGCACCGATGTCACAACTGTTGCTGAGCATTTGAGATGGGTGATGTCTATGAATGCAGATTAGGCAAGAATATGGAGATAGTACCCCCTTATGAACTGTTGTCACAGTTCAGTCCCTGTAGTCCTGGACTATTTTTAGTTTCACTCTCTTATGTCGACGTTGTGGCGAGTCTATATGAATGTCGTTAGCACGTGAATGATCATTTTTTGGGCATAAATGATGGTGCTATCCAGAGGAATTGGTGTCAGTGGCGAGTGTGTCATAATGGTGATCAATTGTTTTGAATTTGCATTTTGTTCTCGCTTTCGTGTAATGACGGCGTGACAACAATGTGCTTGATTTCGACAACAAGTGTTTATTTTTAAATTTTGCATGAGGATGTTTGCTTTTTTGTTGTCCCCTTCGTTTGCTTGTGTCTCTTCTGCCTAGTTTGTTTCTTTTCAGTGGATAATGATTTTGCCTTATATGGGAATGTGATAGAAAGGGGGAAGCAAAGAATGAGTGAGATGAATGCGATTGGGCTTATCACTTTCTTTCCTGCTCATGTTTGCTTTGCGGGATTTGCAATTGCTGTCATAAATGGAGAAAACGTCATTCTTTGCATGTTTTTATCATGTGTACATTAAAGTTTGTAAATTCATGCCATGTTGGACTCGTTCCCTGCAACAAGACAGTTGTCACCGTGATCATAAGATGACGTGCACGACAACAGTGATGGATGTAACATATCAGGTGAGGCATGGCTCCCAGGTCGTTTATTGTTCCCATGGGACACACAAACACACGCTCACACATACGTGCATCTACACTGTATAAAAAATAAGAGATAAAGAGAGCTCCTGTCGTTTACTTTTTTTTTAAGTGTCAATTGTTTGGAAAAAAAACACCAGCCACATACACATAGAAGAAGAACCCATCAAAATGATTGGGGGATTGTTGTTCCCTCACAAGCATTGGGACGCGTTCTCTCTCTCTCTCTCTCTCTCTCTCTCTCTCTCTCTTTCTCTCTCTCTCTCTCTCTCTCTCTGTTACATGTTGCACCTACACACGAGGGCCATTTTCCAGGCCCTCCGTCCTTCAGGCTAAAAGCCTGAACTTCAGGTCGAAAGCCTGAGATTTAGGGCCTACAGGCCCCGTGTCTGTTCAGCTCATAAAGCTGGAAATAGGGGCCTACAGGCCCTGTGTCGTTTCAGACTAAAAACGACATAAGCCTTTTTAGACTGAAACTGAGGGCCATTTTCGGGCCCTCATCAGACCGACCTGCCCCGAAACTCAGGCACCAAACCAGGTTCTTAGGAACAGGCTATTTTTGGCTTGTTCCCACGACAACCTCAGCATTGAGCTGCAGCGCCAGACCCTGACCTAGTTTGGCATTGGCAAGAGCAGCCTCCTGGACTGCCCGCCCTGCAACTGCAGGCAGGCGGAGGCAGTCAGGAGGCAGGCCGAGGTAATACATAGGAACCTCCCATGCACTTCACGGGTAGGCAGGAGGCAGTCAATAGTCCTTAGGATTTGGCAGCAACACTCTGGAGGAGCGTTGCAGAAGTCGTTGTAGCGCTAGCAGTAGTCTTCAGCGTTGGGCGCTAGTACCGTTAGTTGTAGTCTTCAGCGTTGGGCGCCATAGCTAGAGTAGTACTAGAGAGAGAGAGATTGCGCGGAGGCCAGGGATACTTACGTGCTACGCCATTGCTCCATCTTCGCCTTCGAGGTACCTGCAGCACAACGCCATCTTCACAGGTTAGTACCTGGCATACAAGAGAGAGAGAGAGTTCTTCTTCTTTCTCTTCTCAGTCCACCATCTCCTTCTCACCCTCTCGCTATCTGACTTCACTGCATCAGCAGACTAAGAGAGAGAGAGAGAGAGAGAGAGAGAGAGAGAGAGAGAGAGAGAGAGAGAGAGAGAGAGAGAGAGAGCTTGGTGACATTGGATCCAAATTCGACATGGGACTTCAGACATTTAAGGGATTATTTGGGACTTGTAACTAGACTTGGTGTTGACGACTTTCCCATCTCCCCCTTCCTCTTCTTCGTATAATCCCTTCCTCTTCGTCTGTGTATGTCTGGACCTGGCGCCTCTTTCCTATGTATAGCGTCAGGCCCCTTCACACTTTGTGATGAGCATGATGTATGTTTGGTCTGTGTTGAAACATTGATTGGGTTAGTCATTAGTATTTTAGCATTCTGCTTCGCTATCTTATACTACGTGAAAGAGGTTAGTCCCGGTCAGGTCAGAACTTGTATCTAAAGTCTTCCCTGCGCTATAAAGCACAATTTTGTATGTATCGGACTGCACATTGCTTGTTGAGATTCCGCTTGCACTGCATTGTCTATTCAGTCCTTTTTATCACATTGCGGATCCTCCGTTTATATGTACATCGCCCAACTGCGCATATAACAGTTGGTATCGGAACACCGCACGTGAATCAGAACAACCTGATATGACACGTGTGCGGGGACTAGGTAGCTGATTAGGCTTGATTGATTGATTAGGGCACACTAGTTAGCCCTCAAAATCACAATTTTGACCTTACTGCCGAAAATCGAAACTTTTTTCTTTTCTTCGAGTTGTTTTCTCGCTATTTCTGTTGTGGAAAAACGCAATAGCGCAACATCTGAAATTTTTATTTTCTTTTTTCTTCTGTAAAATTCAAAATTTCGTTGTTGAAAATCCGGAATATCTTTCTTTTTAAACATTTTGATTTCCTGTTGCATTTTTCGTTCTTTAGAAATCCGGAATATTTTTCTTCGAAAATCATTTTTTTGAAATTCTTAAAAACGGTACGGGAAATCTCTCCTGCAACTATCATTTTCTAATCTGCGCATCTGAGTAATTCCAAAAATTTTGTTGTATTTTATTTTCGGGACTTTCTTAGTCACAGTTCTATAATCATTTGCAGTCTGAAAGTTCGAGATTTTTTTTTTCTCTCATTGGTAATTTCGAACGTTAAGGGAGATTGAGAGACCTACTGAACTTGCAAAACTCGAGATTTCTACTGTCTTGATTTTTTTTTCCTTGCAAAGTCCAAAAGTTTCTTTTTTGATTAGTGGCTCCTTATCTGGGCGATTTTTCCCACCCATCCTCCCTACATATGTTGTTGCCCCCTCTCGCCTTACCTTCTCTACCTGTCTCCAGGTACCCCCTGCGATGATATTGGTGAGTTGCCACGTCAGCAGACCACGTTAGCAGGCCATGTTTGCAGACCACGCCAGCAGAACATGTCAGCAGGCCACGTCAGCCAACAACATTGCCACGTCAGCAGCAGGGAGCACCACGTCAGCAGGCCCCCGACCTGGTTTATGTTGTTGCGTTCACAAACAGCCGTCATGGGCCAGAGGTCAGGGGAAACGGACGAGGCCTATTAGGCCCAGATGCTGGTCTGGAGTACCGAATCCAAGAAACGGGCGGATGACGTAGCAACCGCAACGAAGAAGAAGGCAGAGGACGCCTAGAAGGCACGTCTGTTGGCAATCGAACAATAGTGCCAGCAAGACGAGGCAGCAGCAAGGGCTGCTGATGAAGAACGAAGTCAACGACGCGAGAAGATATTCGGGAGAGAGCGAGCCTTGCTCACAATGGCAACGGAATTGCGGGCATAGGCCGAGAATGGAAAGATGAAGGAGAGTGAAAACAAGATCGCTCTACTCCTCTCCCATCTCACGGACCTCCTGACCACGTGCATTGCACAGCAGGAGGACATCCATAACCTCGACGGTATGGTTCGGCAGCACAAACGTGCGGTAGATAGCCGCCTCCAGCAGCTGGAACAAACCATCACCGCCCTCGTTGCCAGCTCCTCCAACACCGCCGATCGCCTTGAGGCCTTGGAGATTGGCTTGGGATCCCTCAAGGACGGCGTGCAGTTACAGCACACTGCGACGCAACAGTTGGAGCAGCGCATCTGTGCTGCAGCCGCCAACCCAAGTTCGGGACAACGGGAGTTAACTCCAAAGTTCAATGGTCGAGAGATTTTCTGCAATTCGACGAAGACGGACCCGATTCCGTGGTTCTGCAAGTTTGAACTCAAGTTGCAGCTCCATCTCGTCAGCGAATACAAGCACCACGCGTACTTATACTCCCGGTCGGGAGGCGCATGTCAAGCATAGATGGACAATCTCTTGTCCAAGTACGGGGTGGTCGCTGCAGAGTTGCACACCAAGATCAGCTGGGATGATCTAAAGGCAGCATGGCATAAGCGGTTCCAAGTAGAGCCGCCGGAGATCAAGGCAATGGACAAGCTAATGGTCTCCGAACAAGGCACGCTGTCGAGTACCGACTGGATTGCCGAGTACCAACGCTTGACATCCGTCCCAGACATTCAAATGGGTTTCAAAGCCATCCGCCACTACTTTATCTCAAGGTCGTGTCCGACATTAAGCAATGCCTTGACTCACGTCGAGGACACACTGACGACAACGGCGGAACTATTTGACAAGACCGCGCAGATTAGTGTCACGAACAAGGAGGCTAAGAACCTGCGTTCGTTTGCGGCAAGCCCGAGCAGAGATCAACACCGACCGAAAGTGGCCGTGGTCGCGGCAGCAACGCCGTTTGACCAAACTAGCGAGGCCACGTCTGCCAATGAAGGGGACAGACTCGCAGCCGCCCGGGAAGGTGGCCGCCCCGACAAAGGCCGAGGACGCGGCAAGGCGAAGATAAACACCACATCTAGCCCCGGGCCAGGCGCAGCAGCTCCAGCCCCATGGTCCCAATACGGTCTCTCCGAGCAAGCATTCAAAGCATGCACGAAATTTCACTATTGCCTATGGTGCAACAGCGATCTCCATGAGACAGTGGCCTACCCGTCAAAAAAAGGCAAGGGCAAATCGGGAAACTGAGCACCGCCGGGAGTGACTCGACGACATTCTCGATACCTTCGAAACCGGTCACTTCGCGGGTGACCGCCCTTCGTTCCGAGGCACATGCGAAAATCAATAGTCCTCCTCTTCTTTATTCTTTTGAAAACTATGCTACCCGGCTCGTTCCTACGCTGGGTACTCAAGCTCAAGGACAAGACGTGTGTGCGGCATCTTCTCCGTCCGGCAGCGACGACTTATCGTCTTCAAGTGGTTCTTCACGGGATTCGGCGCGCGAGTTCAACATAGAGGTATTGGACCCGCTAACGTCCGGGGATTTCGCATGGCTTCCTCTCCCAACAACGGGCCGCTTGCCGGGACCGCAATGCGCAACACTACGTGCTCATCTCCACACGTACTTATCCTTCTATGCACCACCAACTTCGCCAACGGATAACGAAGTCATGGTGGAGGACATCCTCGCGTATGTTACCAAGGTGGCCCGCGAGTTTCGCACGCAGTGGTACGATGACAACAACGCACTGCTCATGTATGTCCGCATCCAGGTTGGGCAAGCGTCCTGCAACGCTTTGTTGGATAGTGACGTGTCTCGCAATTTCATGAGCCAAGCCTTTATGCAAAGGGCTGGCCTTGGCGCACAAGTTCGGATGAAGGCAAACCCGATGGCCATCAAGTTGGCGGATGGAAAGACGCAACAACTTCTCGACCATTACATCGAGGCCATACCGGTGTATTTCGCACCTCATGCATGCGAACCTGTGACGTTCGACATTTTGAGCACGGACTTCGACATTATTTTGGGAATGCATTGGCTTGCAAGTGCGGATCACACGGTCAACTTCCACCGGCGGACTCTTATCGTTCGGGACGCCTCCGGCGTCGAAGTGTCGTGTACTATTCCTCTTCCACACCCTTCGATTCGGTGCCAAGTGGTGACAGTCAAATCATTCCGGGCGACTTGCGCTTACGAGCAGCCCGAGGAAATTGGCCTATGTTTCCTACGGACCGTTGCGGTAGCCGACTCTTCACCCACGAACTTGTCTTCGGACCTCCGGGTGGTGCGGTTGCTGGACGAGTTCGCCTACATCTTCGAGTCACCTACCTGTGTGGTGCCGGATCGGCCGATCTCTCACGAGATCATTCTTGAGGCCGATGTCGTGCCGCCGAAAGGTTGCATCGATCGGATGAGCGAGGAGGAGCTGAAGGTCCTCCGCGCACAACTCGACGACTTGTTGGTCAAGGGCTGAATCCGCCCTAGTAGCTCCCCATATGGAGCACCAGTCCTCTTCGTCCGAAAGAAGAACAAGGATCTACGATTGTGTATCGACTACCGCAAGCTCAACGCGCAAACCGTCAAGAATGCAGGGCCTCTTCCTTGCATCGACGATCTTCTTGAGCGATTGGGCGGCGCCAAGTATTTTTCTAAGTTGGATTTGAAGTCGGGATATCATAAAATCTCGATCCGGCCGAACGATCGCTACAAATCCGTGTTCAAGACACGGTACGGGCATTTTGAGTGGGTGGTCATGCCTTTTGGCCTCACCAACGCTCCGGCGACCTTTCAAGCGACAATGACCAACGAGTTTCGTGCAATGTTGGACCGGTTTGTGATGGTCTACTTAGACGATATTCTCGTCTATAGCCGAACATTGGAGGATCATCTTGAACATCTTCGACGAGTGTTGGAGACGCTCCGCCGTGCCAAGTACAAGGCCAACCACGACAAGTGCGAATTTGTCTGGCAAGAGCTGGAATACTTGGGCCATTTTGTCACACTGGAGGACATCAGTCCGCTATCGGACAAGATTCAAGCCATCCAAGAGTGGCTGGAGCCACGGAACGTCACGGATGTCCGCTCGTTCCTTGGCCTTGCCGGCTACTACCAGCGTTTCATCAAGGGCTACTTGAAGATCGCGGCCCACTTGACCAAGCTTCAATGCGAGGATCAACCGTTTGACTTCGGAGAGGAGGCGCGGGAATCATTTTTGGCTCTCAAAGCCACGCTATTATCTGCGGAGGTGTTGCGCATATACGACCCGCTTTTGCCCACGCGCGTCACTACGGATGTGTTCGGCTATGGCAGTGGTGCCGTCCTCGAGCAACACGATGGCGTGGACTGACACCCGGTCGAGTATTTCAGTAAGAAAGTGCCTGTCGTAACCTCCATGGATGATGCACGCTAGAAGGAACTCCTCGCCTTCGTCCACGCGCTCAAGCGGTGGCGGCACTTCCTCCTTGGTCGAAGCCAATTCCGATGGGTAACGGACAACAATCCGTTGGTCTTTTACAAGACCCAAGACACCGTCAACAGCACCATCGCTCGATGGATGACTTTCATCGACTAGTTCGACTTCTTTCCCGATCACATTCCAGGGAAGTCGAACCGTTTTGCGGATGCTTTTTCACGGTGTCCGGATCATTGTACCGCGGTCTAGTCAACCTTCGAGATCGACCATGACCTGCGGGACAACTTCATCCGCTGCCACCAAGCCGACCCCGAGTTTTGCGACAAGTACGTGAATTGCTCCTCTCCTTATCTAGCGCCTTCTCACTACCGGATCCAAGAGGGGTACTTGCTTGCCCACACACGGGGGAAGGACCTCCTTTGAGTACCAAGTGACCCTCACTTGCGTACATGGCTTCTTGGCGAGTTCCACTATGCTCCCACCACCGGACACTTTGGAGTCAATCTCACGATTGGCCGACTTCGCGAGCGATTTTGGTGGCCCAGCCTTCTCGGCGACGTCGCACGCTATTGTGAGGCATGCGAGGTTTGTCGACGCTGCAAATCCCACAACCATCGGCCATAGGGCGAGTTGCGACCATTACCGGTCCCCTTGCGACGAAGGGAAACGATTGCCATGGACATTACCGGCCCGTTCCCCAACCACAAGACCGGTGTGGATGGGATTCTCACGGTGGTCGACCGACTCACCAAGTCGCCATGTTTTTGCCTTGTCGCGATCATGCCAAGGCACCGGAGTTCGCCGAGGTTCTTTATGCCGGTTGGATTCGAACCAAGGGTTACCCAAAGGAAATCGTCTGCGACCGCGACACTCGGTTCATGTCCGATTTTTGGTTGGCACTCATCAAACGTTGAGGCTCATTTCTCAAGCCAAGTTCGGCTCGCCACCCCCAAGCCGATGGCCAACGGAGAGGGCGCATCAGACGGCATAGGTTCTTCTTCACACTCTCATCCATCCCGACCAAAAGGTTTGGGTCAAGCGGCTGCCAGATGTCGAGTTGGCCTACAACTCGTCCATCCACTCGACTATCGAGAGTCGCCCTTCGAGTTCGAGCACGGCTCGTAAGGGACTTCGCCGTTGGACACCATCATTCCACGAACGACCGAGAGCGATGACCATCTTCTTTTCTTGCGACGGATGCAAGACCTACTTGTCAAGGCACGCGACCAGATGGCCAAGACGCAGCAACACATGAGCCAACAGGCCAATTGCCAGCGTCTTCCTTGCCCATTCCACGCCGATGATCTCGTTTGGGTCTCTGCCGCGGAATTCAGCCTTGAACAAGATATCTCTCGCAAGCTCCTCCCGAAATGGATGGGGCCTTGGTCAATCGTGGCACCCGCTGGGGATGCACCCGAGGGACCTTCCTTCACCATTCAGGTGCCCGCCCACTTGCCCATCTATCCGGTCTTTCATTGCTCCAAGTTGGCTCTTTACACACCAGCGGAACATGACAATTTTCTCGGGCGACGATCGCAAGACCCACCCTCTATGGACGATTTTCAAGAGGTCGGCGACATCATCTCCCAGCGACGCTACGACAACAGGCCAACTGAGTACTTGGTATATTTTGCATACTGCACATACCGAGATGACCGTTGGTTGACCCGTGCGGAACTTCAAGCAACAACTCCAGACGTTCTCGCACACTACGAACGCAAGATGCAAGGCAAGCCGGTCTCTTTGGCTCCACGCCGCGCCCGCGTCCAGGTTCCACCTTCAGATCGTTAGCTTCGCCCTTGCCCCGACTTGACTTCATAAGGAGGGGGGGTGTTACATGTTGCGCCTGCACACGAGGGCCATTTTCCAGGCTCTGCATCCTTCAGCCTAAAAGCCTGAATTTCAGGCCAAAAGCCTGAAATTAAGGGCCTACAGGCCCCGTGTCTATTCAACTTATAAAGCTGGAAACAGGGGCCTACAGGCCCTGTGTTGTTTTAGACTAAAAACGATATGAGCCTTTTTAGCCTGAAACTGAGGGTCATTTTCGGGCCCTCATCAGACCGACCTGCCCCGAAACTCAAGCACCAAACCAGGGTTTTAGGAACAGGCTATTTTTGGCCTGTTCCCACGACAGCCTCAACATTGAGCTGCAGCGCCAGACCCCGGCCTAGTTTGGCATTGGCAAAAGCCGCCTCCTGGACTACCCGCCCTGCAATTGGCAGGCGGAGGCAGTTAGGAGGCAGGCCGAGGTAGTACATAGGGACCTCCCATGCACTTCACGGGTAGGAAGGAGGCAGTCAGTAGTCTTCAGGATTCGGCAACAACACTCTGGAGGAGCGTTGCATGAGTAATTGTAGTGTTAGCATTAGTCTTCAGCGCTGGGCGCTAGTAGCGTTAGTTGTAGCCTTCAGCGCTGGGTGCCATAGCTAGAGTAGTACTAGAGAGAGAGAGATTAGGCGGAGGTCAGGGATACTTACCTGCTATGCCGTTCCTCCAGCTTCGTCTTCGAGGTACCTGCAGCACAACGCCATCTTCACAGGTTAGTACCTGGCATACAAGAGAGAGAGAGAGAGAGAGAGAGAGAGAGAGAGAGAGAGAGAGAGAGAGAGAGAGAG